>JAJPUD010000338.1:402400-414342 GCA_023553655.1 Myrmecobius fasciatus | reverse complement strand
GGTTACAGAGAATCCTGTCTGATCTCCGCCACCATGGCTCCACCCCCCGACTCCCCATGGCTCCACACCCCGACTCCCGACTTTTATTTACTCTTAAAGCATTTTGGTACTCACGACATATCAAGAGGGCTTCTGTGATAGCAAGAGGGCTATTGTTTTTGCTACTAGATTTCATGTTATTGACAACAAAAATGGTGTGGTCTTTTAAGAATGACATTTGGCCTTCAAGTTAGAAAGTTTTCTGAGAAGTAAAACTATTTAGTCTGAGAAAATCATTGGAGCATTCACAATTGAGAGGTTCAGTCTATTTGAGTTTATATTACAAAAAATTAAGAGAAACAAAGAAACATTGTGTAGATAGAAAGCTGGCCTAGTTTCCTAGGAAACTAGAAAGATCTGCTTTCAAGTCCCATTTCTGTCATGCTGGGTATGTGATTCTGGGTAAGTCATTTCCTTTCCTCAGTGCCCAGGCAGCTTTCTAAGACTATAAATTGTAGGCAAAGCTCAGTATTAGTAGAGGAGTTTGATAGGACATAAATGTCCTATCAAATTTAAAAGAAAAAATAATCAAAACTTTTCCCTCTCAATCTCCCTCTATTTGTTAATGGCTTATTTAGTCACTCATATAGGAAATCTCAGTATTCATAGGCTCAAAGATTTAAAACTGAAAGGGACTTTAGATGTCATCTAGTTCAACCCACATATTTTACAAATTAGGAAGCAGCATGATACACCAGAATTACATGAGTTTGAATCCTGGCTGCACCACTTATAACTTGTATAGCTTAATCTTAATCTTTTATTTACTTTACTTAATATTTATTTTAATCACAAATTACTTTATTAATTAAGTTAGCCTTTGATTTCCCTTCCAGGTCTAGAGCTATTATTCTGTGACCTATATGAAGACCAGAGAAACAAAATGGCTTACACACAATTATACAAATTGTAAATCAAAGAGTATGACTTGAACTCAGGTCCTTTTTTTCTGATCCAACACTCCTTTCCCACTGTATTATGAGTTACTTTGACTTTTTCTTTTCTCTTACCTCCTACATTCAATTGGTTAAAGAAATTATATTGATTCTATCTTCTCAATATTTCTGGCATCTGAGTCTCTGAATATATATTGAAGCATACTTATTTTACTTTTCTTATTTTTCTTGAGGGTTTTTTGTTCTATGCTTTCTTTCATAAGATGACTGATATGGAAATATTTTGCATGACTACACATGCATGATTTATATTAAATTATTTTGCCTTCTGGGGGGGGAGGGTTGGGGTAGGTGATGAAGATGGAGGAGGAAATGAGAGAATTTGGAATTCAAAATTTAAAAAATGTTAAAAAATTGTTTTTACATACAACTAGGAAAAATAAAATACTAAATAAATTTAATTTAAAAATAAAAAAACAAAGGGAAAAATATTTCTGGCATCTGTAATCCTTTCCATTCCCACTGCCTGATGTGTTATAATATACACACTACTGGTATGCCTAATACCAATTTCTCTTCACCCTCAATCCAATATTGGTGCTGCTGTCAGATTAATCTTCCTTGTAAAAAATATTGTCATGTCCCTTTTTTGCTTGAATGGCTTGTTATTGTGGAATGAATCAAACCCAGATTCCTTAGCTTGGGATCCAAGGCGTTTCATGATCTGTCTCCAACCTGCCTTTCCTGCTTCATCTCATACCAGCTTCTATCTACTTTACAATTCAGTTGGATGTAGGGAACTGGAAGGCAGCAGCTGCTATCTATAGCACTGGTAGGAGTGACAGCCTTTTTTTGAGGCTGCCTGCAGAGAACATATAAAAGCAGGGAGAATCAGAACATCTGGGCTGGAGTTTTGCTTATAGGCTGGCCCTTTATACTTCTGGTGGTGAGTGATTTGTCAGTGGGTCAGACAGAGTGAAAGGGAAAGCCCAATGAGACATCTATATGGAAGGTCTGTGTGGTTTCAGGAGTCTATTGAGCATGGATGAATTTTCCTTTATGTCTATTTTCTTCTTCATTGTGCCTAGTCCTTGCAAAACCTTCTGGACTGTGTTCTGGGCTGGTCTATATCTTGGAGAGGTAGGTATAATGGATAGAGGCTGGCTTTGGAATTAGATCAGGTTTCAGGTCCTACTTATGACACATACATACTAGCTGTAAGACCACGTCTCTTAATTCTTCTGAGAATTGGTTCCCCAATTTGTAAATTGAGGATAATAAGGACATTTATTTTACAGGGTTGTAATCTGGAGGTGGTGTAGTGGATAGTGTACTACCAGTACAACAACTAGGAAGATCTGACTTCAAATCTAGTCTTAGACACTTACTAGTTTTGCCTCAGTTCCTCCTCATCTATAAAAATGGGGACATATTAAAAAAGGAAATAGAATCCCATTCTGATATTTCTCCCAAAAAAACACCATGGATAAGTCCTTGGAGCTACAAAGAGTTGGGATATGACTGAACAACTGAACATCTTACAAAACTGTAGTTAGTATGAAATATAGAGAAAATACTTGGCAAAACCTGCAAATATTTCTCCCCCTCCTCTCATTCTTCCTCTTGTTATTGGATATAGCATACCCAAAGATTAGATAATGATATCTTTATGTTATAGAATGCATTCTTTAAAAAAATAATTAATTACTTGTCAAGTATTTTAATATAATTAATATGTAGTGGACTTCCTGCCATCTAGGGGAGGGGAGGAGACTGGGGGGAAAATTGTAATGGAAGGCTTTGTAAAGATCAGTGTTGAGGAACTACCCATACATATGTTATGCAAATAAAAAGCTTTAATTAAAAAAAAGAAAAAAAAGAAAATGAAATGAGAATTATAAGAGCAAAAAAAATAATTGTTTTATTTTCTGATTGTACATGCATATTAACTTTTTAAATATACATTTCTTTATGAATCATGTTGAGGGAGAAAAATCAGAACAAAAGGGAAAAATCATGAGAGATTAAAAAAACCAACAGAAAAAAAGAAGTGAACATAGAATCTGTTGATTTACATTCAATTTCTGGATGTAGATGGTATTTTCTATCCAAAGTTTATTGGGATGGCTTTGGATCACTGAATCACTTAGAAGAACAAAGTCTTTCATAGTTGGTCCTTGTACAATCTTGCTGTTACTATGTAGAATGTATTCCTAGCTCTGCTGGTTTCACTCAGCATCAATTCATGTAAATCATTCCAGGATTTTCTAAAATCAGCTTGTTCATCATTTTTTATAGAACAATAATACTCCATTACCTTAATATATCACAACTTATTCAGCCATTTCCCAGTTGAAGGGCATCTACTTATTTTCCAATTCTTTGCTACCACAAAAAGAGCTGCTACAAACATTTTTGCACATGTGAGTCCCTTTCCCTCCTTTATGATTTCCTTGGGATACAGACCCAGTACTGGCACTCTGCTGGGTCAAAGAGGATATGCAGTTTTATACCACATTAGGCATAGTTTATAGGATGCATTTTACCCTTTCCTTTTTATCTCACTTGTGTTGGTCTTATGAGGTCATGGGATCCTGACAGAATCAGATTGAATAGCCTGACATCCCCTGGATCTGCTCTTTTTCCCTGTCATCCAGGGGCCCACTCTCTTAATCTCTCTCTGCCTTTTGAAAAGATATTTTTGATGAAGTATTGGACATAACACTAAGTGTCTTATCTACAAGATACCTCAGATCAATATAAACCTACTTTGTTGATGCCTAACTTTATTATTTTTTCCATTTTATGGTTTTCTATTGTATTTGGAGTACACAAACTACCTAAAATCCACAGCTGTCAAGATTTTTTTGCACTTATTGTTGTATAGATTGAAAAAAACCCAAAATACATTGATTTAGGGGCAGCTAGATGGCACAGTGAATAGAGTAATAGTCTTGAAGTCAGGAGAACCTGAGTTTAAATCTGAGCTCAGACTGTTATTATTTGCTAGCTGTGTGAACTTGGGCAAGTCACTTAACCCCAATTACCTTGCAGGGAAAAAAAAAGAAAAGAAAAAAGCATTGATTCAGTATAAAAGTCAGTCTTAAAGTCTTACAGCTATTGGTGTCTAACTAGATTTCTTCCATGTCCATTAAACTCATTCAAGAAAAGAACCTGGATAGATATAATCACAGAAGGAACTCTGCTCAGGGATCACCCAATTGTCAAAAAAAAAAAAACCCAATATAGAAAGGAAAGAAAACAAACATTTATTAAACTCCTAATGTGTTGTGGGAACTGTGCTAAGTGCTTTACAAAGACAATCTCATTTAATCCTCACAACAACCTCATTGGTGAAAAGAACCAAGTTCATCACATTTGAGCATCACACAGTTACATAATCTGAGTTCAAATCTTGTTGCTGTGTACAAAGTTTTCTTGACTCTACTCACATCACTTAGCATCAGTTCAGATAAGTATTTCTAGGCTTTTTTGAAATCAGCTTGCTCATCATTTCTTATAGAACAATAGTATCCCATTATATTCATATACCATAACTTATAAAGCTGAAATATCTTAATGAGCTTTGAGGGTACAACTCCATAGCATTTCTTTTTTAATGGATGAATAAGAATAAAACTTTGTGAAAGTTACACGAAAATAACCCCTATATGGTTACCTGGAAAGTAACAGATTTATCATTTTAGTGCAAAGTAGAAAAGTTATTTCACTGACAAAAAAAATGGAACAGAAATTAGTTTGAAAGTTTTATCAGTGAAGTCCAAGAATTAAAAAAAAAGTTTTGTTAAAAGTACAATTAGATCAAATTACTCTGGTCTTGAATGCAATCTGTATAGTATGCCAAAACTGATAAGGTAAATGAAGTGATTTTTTTCTGTGACATAATTGGAGATTAATTCAAATGATGTCATTTAATGGACAATAATTATTTGGTGGATGTTTTAAATCCATATTATTGCATATGTTATAATGTTTATAAATTTTTCTTGTATTGTGGATTTTTGGAAATATATAAGAAATGATATTTATAGAATGATGCAATTCCATCATTAGAAAACTGACTCCTAAAGCTATCTGCAACCATAGGGAGAACTGTGGGGACTGAGTGTGGATCACAACATAGTGTTTTCTTTTTCTTTTTTTTATTAAAAGATTTTTATTTACAAAACATATGAGTGATTTTTCTACATTGACCTTTGCAAAACTTTTTTTTTGTTCCAAGCTTTTACCCTCCTTCCCCCCATCCCCCACCCCTAGATGACAGGTAATCTAATACATGCTAAATATGTTAAATTATATGACAAATCCAATATATGTATACATATCTATACAGTTATCTTACTGCACAAGAAACATCAGATCTAGAAAGAGAGAAAAAAAAACCAACCTAAGAAGGAAAACAAAATGCAGGGAAATGTTCATAGAAAGCGTTAAAATGCTGTGTTGTGGTCCACACTCAGTTCCCTCAGGCCTCTCTCTGGATGTATATGACTATCTTCATCACTGAACAATAGGAACTGGTTTGAATCACATCACTGTTGAAGAGAACCATGTCCATCAGAACTGATCATCTTATAGTCTTGTTGCTGTGTATAATGATTTCCTGGTTCTGCTGATTTCACTCAGCATCAGTTCATGCAAGTCTCTCCAGGACTCTCCAAAATCATCCTGCTGGTCGTTTCTTATAGAACAATAATATTCCATAACATTCATATACCATAATTTGTTCAGCCATTCTCCAATTCATGGGCATCCTTTCAGTTTGCAGTTTCTTGCCACTACAAAAAGGGCTGCCACAAACATTTTTGCACATGTGGGTCCCTTTCCCTCCTTTAAAATTTCTTTGGGATATAGGCCCAGTAGAAACACTGCTGGGTCAAAGGGTATGCACTGTTTGATAACTTTTTGAGCATAGTTGCAAATTGCTCTCCAGAATGGTTGGATCCATTCACAGTTCCACCAACAATGTATCAGTGTCCCAGTTTTCCCATATCCCCTCCAACATTCGTCATTATCTTTTCCTGTCATTTTAGCCAATCTGACAGGTGTGTAGTGATATCTCAGAGTTGTCTTAATTTGCATTTCTCTGATCAATAGTGATTTGGAGCACCTTTTCATGTGACTAGAAATAGTTTCAATTTCTTCATCGGAAAATTGTCTGTTCATATCTTTTGACCATTTGTCAATTGGAGAATGGCTTGAATTCTTATATATTTGAGTCAATTCTCTATATATTTTAGAAATGAGGCCTTTATCAGAACCTTTGAATGTAAAAGTATTTTCCCAGTTTATTGCTACCCTTCTAATCTTGTCTTCATTCATTTTGTTTGTACAAAACCTTTTTAACTTGATAATAGTCAAACTTATCTATTTTGTGATTAATGATGATCTCTAGTTCTTCTTTGGTCACAAATTCCTTCTCCCTCCACAGGTCTGAGAGGTAAACCATCCTACATTGTTCTAATTTGTTTATAATACCATTCTTTATGTCTAGATTTCGACCTTATCTTGGTATATGGTGTTAGGTGTGGGTCAATGCCTAGTTTCTTCCATACTAGTTTCCAATTTTCCCTGCAGTTTTTGTCAAATAGTGAGTTTTTATCCCAAAAACTGGCATCTTCGGGTTTATCAAACACTAGATTACTATTGTCATTGAGTATTTTGTCCTGTGAATCTAACCTATTCCACTGATCCACTACTCTATTTCTTAGCCAGTACCAAATGGTTTTGATGACCACTGCTATATAATATAGTTTTAGATCTGGTACAGCTAGGCCACCCTCATTTGCATTTTTTTTCATTAATTCTCTTGAAATTCTTGACCTTTTGTTTTTCCAGATGAATTTTGTTGTTATTTTTTCTATGTCAGTTAAATAATTTCTTGGGAGTTTGATTGGTATAGCACTAAATAAATAGATTAGTTTAGGTAGTATTGCCATCTTTATTATATTCGCTCGACCTATCCAAGAGTACTTGATATTTTTCCAATTGTTTAGATCTGACTTTATTTGTGTGGAGAGTGTTTTGTAGTTTTGCTCATACAGATCCTGACTTTCCCTTGGCAGATAGATTCCCAAATATTTTATACTATCGATAGTTATTTTGAATGGAATTTCTCTTTGTATCTCTTGCTGTTGCATTTTGTTAGTGATGTATAAAAATGCTGATGATTTTTTTTTCAAATTCTTTTTTTTTATTAAAACTTTTTATTTGTATAACATATGTATGGGTAGTTCCCCAGTATTGATCTTTACAAAGCTTTCCATTACAAGTTTTACCGCCAGTCCCCTCCCCTCCTCTAGATGGCAGGAAGTCCACCACATGTTAATAATGTTGAAATACTTGACAAGATATGCAAGAAAAATCCTATCTACAAGAAAAAAAAGAAAATCAGAGAAAGGCAACACAATGCAAGCAAATATCAATAGAGATCATGAAAATGTTATGTTGTGGTCCATATTTCATATCCCTCTCTCTGGGTGTATAGGGTTTTCTTCAGTGAACAATTGGAACTGGTTTGAGACAATTCTTTGTTGCAGAGAGCCATGTCCATCAGAATTGATCATCATGTAATACTGTTGTTGCTGTGTATAATGATCTCCTGGTTCTGCTTGTTTCACTCAACATCAGTTCATGCAAGTCCCTCCAGGCCTCTCTGAAATCGTCCTGCTGGTTGTTTCTTACAGAGCAATAATATTCCATAACATTCATATACCATAATTTATTCAGCCACTCTCCAATTGATGGGCATCCCTTCAGTTTCCAGTTTCTAGCCACTACAAAAAGGGTTGCCACAAACATTCTTGCACATGTGGGTCCCTTTCCCTCCTCTAAGATCTCTTTGGGATATAGGCCCAGTAGAAACACTGCTGGGTCAAAGGGTATGCACAGTTTGACAACTTTTTGAGCATAGCTCCAAATTACTCTCCAGAATGGTTGGATCCATTCACAGTTCCACTAACAATGTATCAGTGTCCCAGTTTTCCCACATCCCCTCCAACATTCATCATTATCTTTTCCTGTCATTTTAGCCAATCTGACAGGTGTGTAGTGGTACCTCAGAGTTGTCTTAATTTGCATTTCTCTGATCAATAGTGATTTGGAGCAACTTTTCATATAATTAGAGATGGTTTTAATTTCATCATCTGAAAATTGTCTGTTCATATCCCTTGACCACTTATCCATTGAAGAGTGGCTTGAATTCCTATATATATATGAGACAATTATCTATATATTTTAGAAATGAGGCCTTTATCAGAACCATTAAATACAAAGATGATTTCCCAATTTGCTGCTTTCCTCCTAATCTTGTCTGCATTTGTTTTATTTGTACAGAAACTTTTTAACTTAATATAATCAAAATTATCCATCTGGTGTTCATTTAGGAGTTCCAGGTCTTCTTTGGACATAAATTTATTCCATTTCCACAGGTCTGAGAGATAAACTATATTACGTTCCTCTAACTTGCTTACAAAGTCCCTCTTTATATCTAGGTCATGAACCCATTTAGATCTTATCTTGGTATGTGGTGTTAGGTATGGGTCAAGCCCTAATTTCTTCCACACTAGTTTCCAATTTTCCCAGCAGTTTTTGCTGAATAGTGAGTATTTATCCCAAAAGCTGGGGTCTTTGGGTTTATCGAACACTAGATTGTTAAGGTTATTGCCTAGGTTGTCCTGATAACCTATCCTGTGCCACTGATTGACTGCTCTATTTCTTAGCCAGTACCAAACGGTTTTGATGACTGCTGCTTTATAATATAGTTTTAGATCTGGTACAGCAAGGTCACCTTCATCTGCCTAAAAATGCTGATGATTTATGTGGATTTATTCTGTATCCTGCAACTTTGCTAAAGTTGTGGATTAATTCTAATAGTTTTTTAGTTGATTCTTTAGGGTTCTCTAAGTAGACCATCATATCATCTGCAAAGAGTGATAATTTGGTTTCCTCATGACCTACTCTTAATTCCTTTAATCTCTTTTTCTTGTCTTATTGCCAAAGCTAGCATTTCTAATACAATATTGAATAGTAATGGTGATAGTGGGCAACCTTGTTCCACTCCTGATCTTATTGGGAATGGTTCTAACAACATAGTGTTTTCACCTTTTTTGTTGTTCTTTGTTTTCTTTATCATTTTCTTTCCTTTTTGATTTGATTTTTCTGATGCAGCAGGATAATTGTGGAAATATGTATAGAAGTGTTGTACATGTTTAACATATATTGGATTGCTTGTTTCTGGGGCAGGTGGTTGGGGGAAGGGAGGAAGAGAAAATTTGGAACACAGTGTTTTGTAGGAGTGAATATTGAAAACTATCTATGCATATATTTTGAGAATAAAAGAAAGTTAACTTCTCTTTTTATCTGTATGCTGTTAAATGAACTGCATTTTTGGAGCCTGTTTCATAACATTATAACCTATTAAAGTTATAATACTATCAAATATTTAATTAAGTATTTTGATTTAAGAAGAAAAGAATGTTAAATAAGTGGTTTGGGAAAGGCCTAGTAAACTTTATATTGTTAACTGTTATTGCAACAGCAAGAGAAAATAATAATAATTATTGCTTCTAACCCTAAGCTGTGATTAGTGAAACTTGCTATTTGAGGTAAAATCTTTTGGAACTATTATTTGATATTGGTCTGAGTTTAATTTCAGGTATGATTGAATTGTCATTAGTCCAATAACCTATCATTAAAGGGAAATGCAATGTGCTGCCCAAAGGGAGTGTGGTTTGAGAATGTCTATAGGTGAATATCTGCCTGTGTCTGGGAGAGTTGAAGGGATGACCTTATAGAGGTGATAGTAGGATCCTCTTGACTCAATTTCTCTATTGTGCTGTTTCCTTTTTGAACAGTTAATCTCCCTACTTGGCTAATTCTGAGCCTGAGAGTAATGTGGAACTTCTGATCGATTATTCCAAAATAAAGGTTAACTGACCTCTATCTGGAATCAGGCAGAGTTAAGAGAGTTTTCTCTTCCTATGCTTATATCAGGCCAGTTTTTGCCTTTGAAGGGATGGTGTTGATTTTGTTATAATTGTATCTCTCCTCTTTTCTTTCCATCATAAATTTCTATGATCAAGACAGATGAACTGCAGAAGTTTTTATCTTTGTAGTACTAAAACATCTCTGACTTATTATTATAGAATGCAAGTATAAAAGATCTTACTGTCTTTCACCAGAACTTGTGGTCATCTTATCCTATCCTAAACAACTAAGCAAATGAGTTCTTATGCTTATTATCCTATTGCTGATAGTTATATAGTCATGTGTAACACTGGGTTTGCACAATGCTTCATTTTTTCTAGATATTGTGATAATTAGGGATTGATAAAAATGTGAAGATGAAAATTGAATGATCTTTCAGATGAACTATGGGTAGCCTACTTTGATGTTCTTATTATTTTGACGGTTGCACTTCTGGTAGGGGACGGAGTACTGTGAGTCCAGTCCTAGAAAAAAAGGGTAAAAAAAATTTTTCCTCCCAAAAGAGACTCCCTTAGGCTAAGAATTGTCAGAAGGCAAAAATTCAAGCATTTCACTTACATTCAAGAAACATCTAAAGACCCAGAGGAAGATTTTCAGTGTTGTAGAATCTATGGAAGATTCATGAAAGGACATTGGCAAGAAGAGCAGATGAGAAGGCTTATTGGTGTTGTGATACTCCACAGGAGAGGAAATAGCTATAATAAGACAATCATGGCTCCAGTTAAGTGTTCATTTCAGTTCAATTCAGTACATATGAATTACCTACTATGAGAAAACACATTCAAGGAGTTTACATACACAGGTGTAAACCTCCTATAACATATGCTAACTAGTGCAAGAGAAACACTAATTAGATTTATACTTTTCAAAGCATGCAATCAAACTTTATTAATCGTATACATGCAAACATTTGCTTATATTATCTATTAGACCACACAAACATCAACTCCACTCAGAAGAAGGGCTTCCCAGTACTTATAGTGGTACTTAATGAGAACATTTCACCTTTGCTCAGCTATAGGGGTGTGCAGCTCCCTCTGAGATAGTCATCTAGTAGATGGAGATTTTATCAGTCAATCAGTATTGCTCTCAAGAGAACTTTTGAAGATCAAGTGTAGAGGTAATACAAGAGACTGTCCTAGTCAGGATCAGAAGTATGTTGAAGGCTTGGACTTCTGTTGAGTTTTTATTGTTCTAGTTATGAGCATTAACCAGTTGCACCCAAATTTTAATTGAAGGTTAATAATCTAATTCATTTACCAATTAATTTGATTGATACCTGATGACATAATCTAATGACAAGGTTGTTTAACAAAATTTCCCACTGGTTGTCTTTCCTATTTGGGAAACCCATATGTTTATTAGTTGTTTATGAACATACATATGTTTACCAATCTATATTGTGCCTATACTTATCTTAATATTGAAAAATTAGTTATGAAAAATAAGCTTCAAAATACTTCCTAACAAAAGGGTGGCCTAAACAAAATGGGGTCAATTATGTCAAGGCAACAAATTTATTCTTACTACAGGATGGTGAAAAGAATGAAACAAAATGTTTTTAGATAAGTTCAATGCAAAAGAAATACAAAATAATTTCTAGAAGGCAGAGGATAGGGGGCAACTAACAATTGGAATTGGCAGGAAGGAATACTTTTAGATGATGATATGTGAGCTAAACCTTGAAAGGAACGAGGAATCCCAAGAATAGGAGATGAGGAGAGAAACATTCCAGGAATGGGGCATAGCCTATGGGAGGTAAGAGTTGACAATGTTATGTGTAGTATTCTTTCTGAATTACTTCCCTAACTCCTTCACCTATTGACAGATTGGGTCCTTAGATATTAGCTATGCTCAAGGCATATCCTTTGGGACTACCTTTTCATCTCTAGCCAATGAGCACCTATAAGTATACTTCATTTTAACTATCAGTTAGTAGATACAATCATTTTTTCTTTCTTTCTTTCTTTCTTTCTTTCTTTCTTTCTTTCTTTCTTT
>JAJPUD010000338.1:389967-402390 GCA_023553655.1 Myrmecobius fasciatus | reverse complement strand
CTTTCTTTCTTTCTTTCTTTCTTTCTTTCTTTCTTTCTTTCTTTCTTGCTTGCTTGCTTGCTTGCTTGCTGAGGCAATTGGGGTTAACTGACTTGCCCAGGGTCACACAGCTGGGAAGTGTTAAGTGTCTGAGGCCAGATTGGACTTAGGTCCTCCTGACTTCAGGGCTGGTGTTGATACAATCATTCTTAATATAATAGTCACAAGACAGGAAAGCCAACTTAGCTGAAACATTAAAGGAAAGATGGCAGCATGTGTCAGATGGGACACTTGGAGCACTATCTCTTCTCAGACCCTGATGGAGACAGGCCAGGAGCCAGAGCCCCAGAAATTTAGGAATAGCAGTTCCATTAAACCACCAGACCTGTTTCTGATCCAGCTACTCTGGCCCTCATTGAGAGGAAAAGTCATCGTGGACAAGGGATTCGCCTTTCTCATTTCCACTAGCAACAACTGCTGACCAACTGTCCCTATAGATAGATAAGTGATGGAAGCAGCTACTGGTTCTCCTTTTAGCCCAGTCCTCAGAGACATCATCTAGGGAGTCAAGTCCTGTAGAGAAGGCATCAGCCATTCCTACCAGCTGCCAACACTGCCCCACAACAGACAGGCCAGCCTAGTTAAAGCAGTGGAGCACCTTGAGGAAGTTATGGGAGACAGTGTCAGGCAAACCAGACCACTCTTTCCTTCAGATTCTGGTAGAAATATTCTTGGGGGGAGCAATTAGGTGGCGCAGTGGATGGAGCACTAGCCCTGAAGTCAGGAGGACCCGAGTTCAAATTTGACCTCAGACACTTAACATTCCCTAGCTGTGTGACTTAACCCTAATTGCCTCAGAAAAAAGAAAAGAAAAAAGAAAAGAAATATTCTTGGCAAGCTCTTAAATGCTTTATTCATTCTCATTTAATAAAGGTATTATTCATATAGTGTAAGAAGAATAGTAGTTCTAAAACATTCCTTTTCTCTCTACAATATACATGGCATCCTTGGGGAAGAATAGACATAAACTTAGAGCATAGTGATAGTGAGGAATGCATATAGGGAACAGATGTTGTTAAGGTATCATTTTGATACCACAAAACCTTGATGTTATTTCTCTTCTTGTAGCATTTTCATGAAACTCCATCCTAGGCACGTCATTTCTGATGAACAAGCAGCTCATCTGGGCTCCCAGGGTCTGCTCCACTTCAATGCTTTTCCCTTGACTGCCAACATTAGCTCTTTCAAGTACCCAGATAACTCCCTTCTCTGTTGCCAGAGGAGTCTTTCTTGGAAGTTGCTTCCTTCTTCCAGTGACTGCTTCTCTGTGTCTGTATATGACTGGAATGTGTGTCTCTGATCCTTGTTTTTTAAAGTCACATGGCAGATGAGAGTGGGAGGAGAAATGAGAAATGAGATAAAAATTTCTTTCTTTTCTCTAAAGCAGAGATTCTTAACTTTTTATGTGAGTGAGTCACGAACCCTTTTGACAGTCTGATGAAGATCTTTTCAGAAGTCCTTTTGAGAATAATGTTTTTAAAAGCATATGATGAAAAATATAAGATTACAAAGGAGACAAATTCTATTGAAATGCAGTTATTAAGATGTTAAAAATGAAGTTTATGGACTTCGGTGAATAATCCCTGAAGCTGGGATTGTCTTCCACTTTTGATGTAAAGCTCTTCAGGGATTAGATATATAAAGCCCTGCAAAGTATGTCCAGTTTTTGATCATCCAATGAGGCTGCTCCTTTAATTTCATTCAGTTATGAAATGTTAATATTTTGTTCATATGTTTAGTATCTCATCACATTTGTTTATCTAATCTTAGCTTTCTGTGATTACCTCAAGTAGGAGAAGAATCCCCTTGAACATGTCTCTTATATATGTAGAAGAAATGCAAGTCAGGTGTACAATATTGTGCAAATTATCTGGGACAAAGCAAAATAATTAATCTTAAATATCAAGTCAATACACATTTATTAAGTACCTAAGATAATATATAATAAACCATGCAACATCTTAAATTTAAAAAATATTTTAATAGGTAACATATTCTTGTTTTATTCCAATCATTTAACATTAATTTGCATTGAGTTCACCTAATTTTGCCACATTCTTTAATTCGTCATCATGAAACTACTTCTATTGTCTTGGATGTTAAGCCATCTTTAGTGAACTTTACATTTTTCAATTCAATAGCCTTAGTCATAGCACATATAGATTTTCAATAGGATTTAAATCTTGGAAATTCTATTAAAATATGGTTATGGCCATTCCTTGGATTTATTTCTTAATTTTTTATGATGAGTAGCATGATGCAAGTTCATGTTACATGAAGTATTCCACTGTGGGGATTAAAATTGTCCCACCTATAATAAAAGAGACTAAAGCAGAGCTTTGAACCAAAAATTAATGGTCCATAGTTACCCTTAATGAAGTGAATGTCAGATCTTCATGATCTGAGAAGCCTCCTCTTTTCAGGGTCCTATTTTTGTAGGGCCAGTTATCTAGACATTCAAGAACAACTATACTAAACTATACCAAACAACTATACACAGAATAATTCCATCAATTGACATATGACACATAAACTAAAATAAGCAAAATAACATGTTATCAGAATCATGAGTTGGGTGACAGGCTTCTCTTTAGTTATGGCAGGAGGAAATGATAAAAGCTATCATAGTCATAACCTAAGTGATCATAAGATGGTTGTAAAATGTGTACCAGCTCCTGTTGGACAAGAGATTGGTCTGGAAGTACAAAAATATTTTGGGGAACTTTCTAGGTGGTTGAGTTGTTTCTACCACACTGGGCTTGGTAACCATGACAAGGTGAAACTAGGGTGGAGGGACGTTAGTTAATTTCTAATAATTAAGCAAGTGAACTTGAAATCTGCAACTCAAAACTCTGGGACCTAATATACATAATTTCAATATGATTCATCAAATTGGTTAATACTTAATGGAATAGAGTAGGGGTCCAGATGAATTATTTCTCATATTATCTCCATTTTAGAATTTCCAATTATGCTAATCTCTTGTATCAGTATATTTATCATATTTCATCATTTCCTCAAGGGGGCAAGATTTTCTAACTGAAAGTTAAAAGTTATGAAAAATTTTTGGTCAATAATTTACAATCCTATGAAAATGTTCATATATTATAACAACGATTTTAGAATTACCTTGAAGGAAAAAATGAGTTTTGTCAGTAAAATTTATGTTTTCCCTCCTTCAATAATCTAGTCTTACTTATGACAAGTATTTTTTCTTCATAGCAATGGTTTGCAGTTCTTTTTACCAGGCCTCTCACAATCTTCCAAATTCAAGAAGCCCATATCATACTGTAGAAGAATCAATATCAATGCCTCCAATTGCCGGGTTTTTCTGAAGATTTGCTAGTTTCTTGAGGATTAATTAGTATGTTCTACTAATTACAGTAGTTTTTCAGCTCTTGGTACAGGAAGAGTATGGGTGTATATCCAAATAAACATTTTTCCTTTGGAAATATTGCCTAGGGCTTGTACCATGTCCATTAGTACTCCCTCTTCCCCCATCCTCTGATTCCATATATGTACTTAATCCTGAGATGTAGAAGTTAGATGGGCTTTATTCACCTAGACACGTGAAGGGGATATGCTGGAGAGGGGAGTGGGGCTTAATGTGCCAAGCCACAGGGCTGTCAGGAATCCAGTGCCTGCTGGGGATGAGAATGACTTTCTTTGTATCCAGGAACCTTCTGGTTGCTGTGGTCTCTACACTTCCTCTTCTTTCTCCTTCTGTGAGGCTCTAGTACAGGAAACAGATGGTGGATCTCCTGCCTCACTCTACAGCACTCTTCTGGGATCTCCATATAGTTGCTTCATCTCTTCCAGGGCACCTTCAGAACTCTCCTCCTACTCTTCTGGCTCTGGGTACTCAAATTTAGTGGTGTTAAATTCAAATAGAAATGAGGACTATCAAGCCCTTGGGGACAGCATATTAATTTTGAAATTTAGTGTTAAATTGTTTATTATATTTTTGCTTTGTTAACTATTTCCCAATTATATTCTTTCTGGTTCACGCTGTATTTAGGAGTGTTGTTGACCACATGTTTAACACCTTCATTCTAGCCAACTGCAGCTTGGTCAGGGAAAAATCAACGTTTTTTTTCTTTTGATTTCTCGGCCACTGTTTTCCATAGTTTAGCCAATAGTATGTGATTCAGAAACTTTTGATGGTTCAGGAAAGGAAGGCAAAAGTTAAAACTTTAAATTTTAAAATAATGAGCTACAGATCACCAGCCTTGAAACTTCACTACTGGCCTTTATGACAAAGTAAGGGACTAGGGGAATAAGCATCAGTTGTAAAGCCTTTTTTTTTTTTTTTTTTTTTTGGTCAACAAGATAAGGTCAATATGGTTGTTTTGTGTTTTAGAATAACAGGAAGTGTTTGATTAAAAGGAGCCTGTTGCAAAGTTTGTATTTTTAAAGTAAGATTTAGTTGTTAATTCTTTTAAATTAAGTTTTAGTTTCTCTGGTTTGATGGATAAAAACAATGTGTTTTATGATTGACTATTCAATAAATGTTTGCCTTCAGTATAAAATTTCCATTGTTCATACCCTAATGAAATGTGTTGCACATGATTAGTTGGGAAGAATAGCTCAGTTACATTAAAGGTTAGGTAGGCTTTTGTGGTCTGGTCTGGGAGCCTGACTACCTGTGGCAAGATCAGCATCTTTAAACTCAATCTGGAGTCTGACTTTGCTTTAAAACAATATCCTGATAACTATTTCAATAAAATTAGATTCCTTTGTAATTCTATGTATTTTATTTTATGTCTTTAAAAATAGTCTGTGCTTTACCAGATTGGCAAAAGGGTTACTGAAACCACAAAGATGAAGATCCCCTGCTTTAAAGATATTTAAATCATACAGTTTTGGGGCTAGTTTGGGGTGAGATCAACCTGTGAATCTCTGGGACTTTACCTGAGGTCAGTTTGGGCTGAGACAAAGGGGTGGAGGGAGAAGGAGTTAGGACCCAGGAAATGGCAAGGATGGGAAGTAAATTGGTTAGGCCAATATCCATTCCCCCACTCCCCTCTCCCTTTTTCTTTTGGATAATAAATGTTAAAGCAGGAAACATAGTGGTTGGAAAATAAGTCAGCAGTTTCTCTGACATATTAAAACTATGCTTAGCATTTTCATGCTGATGTTTTCCTTCTCAGGGTATTTTTTTTTCTTCCTACATCTGTTTCTTTTGTGCCACGAGATAACTGTATAAATATGTATACATATATTGGATTTATCATATATTTTAACATATTTAACATGTATTGGACTACCTGCCATCTAGGGGAAAGGGTGGGGGGGAAAGAGGAAAAAATTTGGAATATAAAGTTTTGCAAGGGTCAATGTTGAAAAATTACCCATGCATATGTTTTGTAAATAAAAAGCTTTAATTTAAAAAAGGAGAAAAAATATGTTAGGAATAAACAGATTTCATCTAGCTGGGAAACTAGTTTATTATGACTTTAAAAACAAACAAACAACAACCCAAAAACAGAGCTACCAAGTCACTGGTACCTTTAATTTCATTTTTCAATAATAACAATAGCTTACATTTATATAGTGCTTATTTTGTGCCAGGTACTGTGTAAAGCTCTTTACAACTATTATCTTATTTGATTCTCATAATGATGCTAGGAAGAAGGTGCTATTATTATTCCTATTTTACAGTTGAGGAAACTGAGGCAGAATTTAAGTGACTTACTCAAGGTTACAAAGTTAGGACTTGGTTGAAGTCAAACCTGATTCCAATTTGGTGCTCTAACCACTGTACAATCTACAGCTTCACTGTATCTGATAAAACCACTTTTATCTCTGATTTATCTCTTATAAAGCTACTTTTCAACATAAATCACCACTCTTATACATTATAAACTCGGAGCATCCCAAACTTCCCTTTATGAAGTTGATAAAAACCTCTATTTCTTGCCAACAGCCACTGGTCAATGGGTATTGAAGAGTGCCTAGGAAGCATCCTGTCACTACTCTGTTGTGGGGTTGTTTCCAAGTGATGGGAGGAATCAGAGTGAAGTGGGGGAGGGGGGAAGTTGATGGAAATAAATCTCTAATATTTTCCTCATGTTTGTGGTATCGCTGTTGCTCATTGGCAGGAAAGAAAGGGGGAGGCTCTGAATGGGATTTTTATTTTTCCAATGAGTGTTCCATGGGGAAAAAGCTCATATTCCCAGCTTCTCTGGGTGAGAGCCCTGAGAATAATATTCAGGGCCTCATGATGAGTGGAGGGGTTTGTGGCTTGAACCTTTCCCGTGTCCTGAGAAAGATTCTTTATCTACCCCAACTATGGTTCTTAACCCTATCCTGAGTCATTCTTGCTTTGGGGTAGGCCTTGTGGTGATGAAGGGGTGTGTTAGATCCATTTCTCTCCAGTGGGCTGAAGAATGCTGGGTAGGTTCCAGAGAAATACTCAGGGAACAAGCATCTGTCCTTCCTCCACCCAGACTACTCATCCTTACTTCAGCTCCAGCTCTAGGACTAAGCATAAAAGGCAGTTCCTTATAATGGAAAAAACCATCAGACTAGAAACCAGGAGACTGGGGTTCTAGCTCAAGTTCTATCACCAAATAGAAATATGATCTTAATTGTTTAAATATGCATTCATATATTGTATTTAACATATATTTCTACCATTTTTAACATATATTGGACTACTTGCCATCTAGGGAAGGGGAGGGAGGAAAGAAGGGAAAATTGGAACACAATATTTTTCAAGGGCTAATGTTGGAGAATTGTCCGTGCATGTTTTGAAAAATCAAAAGCTTTAATTTTAAAAAAAACTATCTTTGAATGTATTTTGAAAAATAAAAAGCATTATAAAAAAAGAAATATGATCTTAGGTAAACCATGCTAATCTCTCAGGGCCTCAGTTTTCTCATTTATAAAATGATGAGATTGGTTCTTAGTAAAGTTCTTTATGTCTCAAGTCTTACTCTCCTAGGAAATGCAAGGTTCATAGGATTATAGATTTTCAGCAGAAAGGGATCACTGAGTCTGTCTGTATCCAGACTTTTTTTTGAGGAAATTGAGTCACAGGGAGGTTAAGGGTTTGCCCAGGATCATAACAGATGACTAATATGGAATATGAATCCAGGTCTCTATTCATTACACTATAAAGATTCTTAATATATTTTCTTTCCAATTGTGTATTATAACAGTAACATTTATTTAAAAAAATTTTGAGTACAAAATTCTCCCCCTCTCCCCTTCCTCTAAGACAAGCAATTTAATATAGGCTATATACATGCAATTACATAAAATATATTTCCATATTAGTCATATTGTGAAAGAAAACAGACCCAAAGGAAAAAAAAACATAAAAAATAGTATGCTTCAATCTGCATCAATTCTTTCTCTGGAGGTGGAGAGCATTTTTTATCATGAGCCCCATGGAATTTTCTTGGATCTTTGCATTGTTGAGAACAGTTAAGTCATTTACAACTGATCATCATACAATACTGCTGTTACAGTATACAATTTTTTTTGGTTCTACTCACTTTACTTTGCTAAATTCATATAAATCTTTCTAGGTTTTTCTGAAATTTGCCTGCTCATCATTTCTTATAGCAAAATACATTTACCACAACTTGTTCAGTCATTCCTTAATTGATGGGCATTTCAATTTCAATTCTTACAATAGCTTTTAATGTGTGACTGTTATAACTGAGTCATGTAAAAGGAAAATTCATGAGAATCCTGAGATATAGTGGATGATGAGTTTGAGTCTGTGACTTGGGATTAATGAATAAAAAAAAATTGCCCAAGCAGCTCTCCAAGACTATAAGTCTGTGTAATCACCAATATATATTAGTAAGAGGGACAAGGTTTCCTCATGAAGAGTTCCTTACAACCAATGAAGTCACAGTTCTGATTGAATAAAAAACCAACACATTCTAGTGTCACTGGAACTACAAAGATATGAAATAATCCCTGACCTGTAGGAGTTTATAGTCTGGGAATGGGAAGGGTAATGATTTATACATAGCTTATATAGGTTTTAAGGGATTTTTATTCCAAGTCCCATTAACATTGGCAATTTAAAAAACACTTCCATCTTCTTCCCAGGATTTTAAGAGCACATATAAGATTCACTTCCAAATGCTACATTGTCTTTGTATGGAATAAAAAAAATGCAAGGATACAATATCTTGCCTGCCATTTACAGTTTGCGCTGTAACAGTTCATCCTTCTAAGCCATACTCTTCACCCTGACTCATTATTGTTCAGTCTTTTTCAGTTGTGTCTGACTCTTCATGGTCATATCTATTGAAGTCCAATATATAATATCTATGAAACGAGAAGCAAGTCTCTGGTGTTTCCCAGGTGGATACCTCCCTTTTTGGTGATTGGTGTATGTATGTATGCACGAAGCCCTATATACACAGAAGTTTATACAAAATAAGGGAGGATTTTGCCTCAGATGGAGAACTCTTTCCTAAATACTTTTAAGCCCCAAGCTCTGGAGGAGCTCAGGAGATTTTTCCTGACATCTATACTAGGCACAACCTTGCAATCCACCACCCTTTGAAAGATGAAGATGCTAGTATGCAGCATGGGCTCCAACTTGCCTTGAGGCTCCAGAGTAAATCTGAGATGAGAAAAGAACTCTTGTGTCCATGCTTCGTTGAGTGGTTTTTCTATTTCTTCCAGTCCTCCTGGGCTTCCTATCTGCTCTCTTAGCAAAAGATTTTCCTTCTCAGAAAAGGTGGGGCACATTAATTGAAGCCAAGCAATTGCTGATCCCTCCCCAGCTCCCCAAAGGTAAGCACTCAAGTCCTTCTCCTTTCTGCCACCCTGTTAATATCTGATTTCTCTTCTGGGGATGGCCAGAGGTATTGACCCCTTGGTAGCTTGTTATGACCTTCGGTGACAGAACATTATTTGCTAATCCTTTGGGTCTCACTTTCTTTATTTACCAAACAGGGATAAAACTCCCTGTTCTGCTGATCCTGCAGGTTCTGGTGAGAATCAAGTAAAGATTTCAGTATACAGCATAGAGCCTTCTGGGTGTTTCTAGCATCCTTGAGATGGAACCTCAGGAAAGCTCATCACTCTCCTGCCTGCCCAGTGATGCCTTTAGACTTTACCTACAACTGAATAAATAATGCCCTGGAAATGAGAATGTTCTTGTTCTGAGTTTGCTTCATTGTAATTTATTTATTTGTACTTGTCCTACTTATGGCTGTAGCTTTTTTTTTAACCATTTTTCTCCCCTAAGATAGCAGAAAAAGGGGTCTGTTCTTTTCACTTTATTCTTTTTCCTACTGCTCATTCTATTCCTTCTGAGCCCTGTCCCACTCTTTCCTTCCTCCTATTCTTCTGAATTTTGTGTAAATTGAATTTTCCCTGATTGATCCCTATCAAGTCCAACACATTCTATTCCCCTTCCTTTCCTGAATTTTTCCATCATTTATGGCACTTGCACCTATAATTTGCACTGTGTTTTTGCTCTCTTGAAAACATTATGGTTTTCTCCCTCTCCCCCAATTAGTTTATTTTCTTGACTCTCAAATTGTCAAAGACAAAACCACAGATCTTATTCCTCCCTTCTTCTATCCCTTCCACTTCCATATTTCCCTTCCTCTCCCTTTCTTCCTTCCTTCCTTCTGTTATTGGACACTGCATTTTAAATACAACTTTAACCCAAAGTCTTTGCTTGATCCCAGTTCCCTATTTTTATTATGCTGTCCAACTAGTTGAAGGATATGACTTTCCAGCTGTTAATAGTTATTTCCAATTCCATCAGCATCTGTGTTTCAGTGACCACTTAAAAACACAAGAACTAGTTTGAACCCTTGAGAATGTAACAAAAGAATGTGCAGAGAAGATCTGACTCTCTCCTTTTATATTAATCCCAGAAGGCTTACAATGTGCATCAGATTTCTAAAGAACCCAATATCTCATTTATTAATTATAATTTATGCTCAGGCTCTTTCCAAAAGGGATCCAAGGAAGCTCATAAAATTACATACAAGATAACAGAGATTAATGAAAATAGAAGCAGAACAAACTAATTAAAAGGACCAGAAAAAAATAGATGTTGCCGGGATCCAAGATGAATTCATTATTGCAGTTGGGTCCTGTTTACCCATTATAGATCTGTCATAATTAGATTTATCTGTTGAACCCTATTGCATACCAGAGTAATTTTCTTAACTGCTCGGATGTGCAAGCCCCCCTCTAACATACACTCTTCTTCCGGTCCCTCATCTTCCTCTCAACCCTCTCTAACTTCTCTTTCACTTTTCCCTAACATAGTCCTTCTGCTTCTGTCTCATATCCACCCTTTCCATATATATCCTGCTTTAGTCTCTGTGTCTTTGTCCTTCTAGTTCTATCCTACTTATGTAAAACCCATCTATTCTTCAACCTTCAATTCACAATCTGCCTCCTCCATGAAAATATCTCTGCTCACAGTGATCTTTTCCTTTCCTGAATTCTTCTATCATTCATTATATGAATCTTGAAGCCTAGAATTCTTATTTCTTCAATGTTATCGAAATGTCTCTGTTAATGAATAAGGTGCGTTCTCAGGACACTATCTTTATCAGAATGTTCACTGTCAGATTGAGACTCAAGATAGGATGCACAGGAATACTTCCCCGGATGCTTGAGGAAGGCTATGGTACCAAACGTACAACTTAAATACATTGAATGTTCTGACAAATATAAAATATGCATCTGAAGGCCTTGGAACAAAAGAAGGTGAGCAGGAAATTCTTCCCATGTATAATTATATTTTCTTAATTTCTACCTAGAGTCAGCTAGGTGGAAGTGTTGGAGTGAAGAACTGAGTTTGAATTTGATCCTAAATACTTATTAGCTCTGTGATCCTGGGCCAGTTGCTTAACCACTGTCTGCCTGTTTCCTCAACTATAAAATAGAGATAAGAATAGCACCCACCGAAGAAATTAAAGCCATCTATAGTCATATAAAAAATGCTCTAAATCATTATTGATTAAAGAAATGCAAGTTAAAACAATTCTGATGTATCACCTCATACCTCTCAGATTGTCTAAGATGATAGGAAAATATAATGATAAATGTTGGAGGGGATGTGGGAAAACTGGGACACTATTGTGTTGTTGGTAGAATTGTGAACTGATCCAACCATTCTGAAGAGCAACTTGGAACTATATCCAAAGGGTTATAAAAGTGTGCATACCCTTTTAGCCAGCAGTGCCACTGGGTGTGTATTGCAAAGGAATCATAAAAGGGGGAAAGGACCCACATGTGCAAAAATGTTTATAGCAGCTCTTTTTGTGGTAACAAAGAATTGGAAAACGAGTAGATGTCCAATAATTGGGGAATGGTTGAATAAGTTATGGTATATGAAAGTCATGGAATATTATTGTTCTATAAAAAATAATAAACAAGCTGATTTTAGAAAGGCCTGGGAAAATTTACATGAAGTGATGCTGAATGAAACAAGCAGAACTAGGAATATATTGTACAGAGTAACAGCAAGATTGTGTGATGATCAATTATGACAGACTTGATTCTTTTCAATGGTTCAGTGACCTAAGGCAATCCAAATAAACTTCGGATGGAAAATGCTATCTGCATCCAGAGAGAATCATGGAGATTGAATGTATATCAACACATGCTATGTTCACTTTCCCCCTTTTTCCTTCTGTTTTTTTGTTTGTTTTGTGGTTTTTTTTTCTTTTGTTCTGATTTTTCTCTCCCAATGTGAATATGTAAAAAAAATGGATTGTATATGTAAAGTCAAAAACTTTTTAAAAAATTTAAAAATAGCACCTATCTCCCTGGGTTGTGAGAATCAAAGGAGATAATATTCATATAATTAATCAATCAATAAACATTTATTAAGTGCTTCCATGTGCCAAGTACTCTGTTAAGTGCTGGGGGATCCAAAAAGAGGCAAAAGAATCCTTGCCCACGAGTAGCTTTCAATCTAATGGGGAAGAAAACATGCAAGCAAATATAGACAAAGAAACTATATTCAGGAGAAATAGAAAATAATTAACAGAAGGCACTGTAATTAAGAGAAATTGAGGGAGGCTTCCTAGAAGATGGGATTTTAGTTGGAAGTCAGAAAGTTCAGCAATTGGAGCAGAGGAGGGAGAACATTCTAGACATGACGGATAGCCAAAGAAAAATGTCCAGAACTGAGAAATGGAATGTCTTGTTCATGGAACAGCCAGGAGACCAGTGTTAACTGGACTGAAAGAGTACATGTAGGGGGAAGAAGGTGCAAGAATACTGGAAAGATAGGAAGTACTGAGTTATGAAGGACTTTGAATATCAAACAGAGCATTTTGTATTTGTTCCTGAAAGCAACAGGGAGCCACTGGAGTTTACTGAGGGGTGTGTGTGTGTGTGTGTGTGTGTGTGTGTGTGTGTGTGTGTGTGTGT
>JAJPUD010000338.1:320294-389748 GCA_023553655.1 Myrmecobius fasciatus | reverse complement strand
AGAGAGAGAGAGAGAGAGAGAGAGAGAGAGAGAGAGAGAGAGAGAGAGAGATGGTCAGACTAGGGAAAGATAATGAATTTTGTTTTGGACACAGAGTTTAAGATGGCTACTGGATATTGAGTTTGAGATGTCTGAAAGACAGTTGGAAATATGAGAGTGGGGGTCAGCAGAGAATAAGACAGGAAAGGTAGATTTGAAGATCAATAGCATTTTAGGAAAATCACTTTAGTAGCTGAGTGGAAGGTGGAGTGGAGTGGAGAAAGACTTAAGATAGACTCACCAGCAGACTATTACAGTAAATAAGGTAGCATGTGATGAAGGCCACACTAGAGTGGTGGCAATGTCAGAGGAGAAAGAGGGGCTTATTTTAGAGATTTTGCAAAGGTGAAATTGCCTTGGCAATAATTTTGATATGGTGGGGTGAGAGATAGTGAGGAATCCAGGATGACTCCTAGGTTGTGAGCCTGAGAATGGAAGGATGGTGTTACCCTGTAGATTCGAAAATCATTAACATTTTAGGAAAATCACTTTAGTAGTTGAGTGGAAGGTGGATTGGAGTGGAGAAAAACTTAAGATAGACTCACCAGCAAACTGTTATAATAAACAAAGTAGGATATGATGAGGGTCTATACCAGAGTGGTGGCAATGTTAGGCTTATTTTAGAGATGTTGCAAAGGTGAAATTGCCTTGGCAACAACTTGGAATTGGGGGGTGGGGGTGGTGAGAGATAGTGAGGATTCCAGGATAACTCCTAAGTTGGAGCCTGAGATAGGAGGATAGTGTTACCTTCTACAGTAATAAGGAAGGTAGGATTCAGGAAAGTTAAGAGGGAAAGATAATGAATTTTGTTTTGGACGTATGGAGTTCAAGATGTCTACTGAATATTCAGTTTGAAATGTCTGAGAGTTGGAAATATGAGAGGTAGGTAAAGATTCTGGCTTAGGAAAGGTAGCTTTGAAGATCAATAGCATAGAGATGGCAATTCAATTCATGGAATCTGATGAGGTCACCAATTATGAGATCTCCAAGTGTCCAAGTTTAGAGGGAAAAAAGAAGAGAACCTAGAACCCTAAGGGACATCTATTTTTAGAAGGCATAGTCTGGAAGGGGATCCAGCAAAAAAGTCAGAAAAAGTCCTTAATAAATGTTTCCTTCCTTCTCTCTTGATTCTGGCTTATTATTCTAGCCTATTAAGACCATTCTGAATCCCTATTCTGTCAAGTAACACTCAGTGATTACTTTTAGTTCTGTGTCCTCTTACATATTTAAAAGGCATACCTTCTACATGCTGAAAACATTCAATAGAAGAAAGTTGAGGACAAAGTCCTGTACTACTAAAAACCTCCCTACAAGTTAACATTAATCTATTAGTCAATACTCTTTTGGGGTGATTGTTCAATCAACCACAAGTCCATAACTTTATTATCCAATGTAATTTTCTCCATCTTGGCTACAGGAATATCATGAGAGACTATTAGCTGCCCTGATGAAATCCAATTAATCTCTGAATATGATATTTTCTTTATCAGTCTAGTAACCAGATGTAAAAAAAATTGATGGTACTTGGGGATATCTTGTTTATTAGTGAACTCATTTTGTCTCCTACTAATTAGTTTTTTCTTTTCTAAGTCTCCCAGACTCTCTGTTTTTGCCTTTCTAGAGTTTTTGCCAAGAAGGGAAAATACAAATTTTCCTGATCTCCATTTCTATGGCATTTATATTTTTTCTTCTTTTGATAATTGGCACAGGATTTGCCCATTTCCAGTCTATAGTGCCCTCTTCTATTGTCCATAATTTCTTAAATATGATCTAGGATTTTGCAATTACTTCAAGAGTTAATTCTTTTGGTATAGAGATCTGAATTCTTTTAAAGTGGTTATATTCTATTTTGTCATCTTATTCTACCCGGAGTTTTAAGGAATTAAATGATGTTCATTCTGCTCCTTCGGTGTAATTTAGTTACATGAAGTTTATTCTTAAAAGGTATTAAGATCTTCCTTGAGACCTGGTTGACTCAAAAGACTAAGAGGCTCAAGCTGTTGACATAATTTCCTCATTTCTTGAGTACAAAAGAAATTCTTAGAGCTCCTGAGGAAAACTTGAAGCTTTGCTGGTGGATCATAAGGATGATGATGGTGATGGGAGATTAAGGCAAGCTTCACTCAGCTAAATCAACTTGAGATAGCCTTTAGTCCTTGATGAATATCCTTCTCCTGCTATGGATAGGTAAATTTCTTTTTGTTAACTGTTGAATAACCTATAGTATCTTATTTTTCCATTATTGAGCATAAA
Organism: Myrmecobius fasciatus; assembly: GCA_023553655.1. Taxonomy (NCBI): domain Eukaryota; kingdom Metazoa; phylum Chordata; class Mammalia; order Dasyuromorphia; family Myrmecobiidae; genus Myrmecobius; species Myrmecobius fasciatus. The sequence goes on along the minus strand of JAJPUD010000338.1, from coordinate 387,456 downwards.
CTGTCATTTATCAGGCCCAACCCATAACATTTCTAAAATTGAATTTAAAATTGTGCACAATCCTCAGCATTAGCTTTTTCAAAAGTCTTACAATCTTGTATGATTCTGCATTCATCCTTAGTTATATGTACCTCCTCTCATGTACATGAGAAGTGTTTTAAAAGAGTTCCTTATAAAGCTGTTATGTTATTTTTTAAAGATATCTTCCGACTTGGAATTAATCATAGAATCTCAGAATTCCAGAGCTTGAAGGCTTCTTAAAGATTACTTAGTGCAATGTTCTCTTTACAGGCAAAGAAACTGAGGCTCAGAGGAGTGACTTGCCACGCTCACATAACTTATGGAAAAGATGGGATTAGAGCACATTTTTCCTGCTTCTAGGCTTAGATCTCTCTTTATTTTGCCTAGATAACTTGGGTAGGCCAAGATGATGGGACACTTGGTGGGAGTGTCTGGAGGTGGGACAGGGAGGAATGGGTGGTGAAAGAAAAATCATTGCAGGATCCTGCAAAGTGGGACAGCACAGAGGTTGTACTGGAAAGAATAATGGGTGAGCAGTCAACAGATTTGACTTTACCATTAATTTTCTGTGAAACTTGGACCAACTTGCTTTAACCTCCTTAACTGAGTTTACTCAAAGGGAAGGGATTGGGTTAGATAATCTCTGAAGTTCAGAGGAGTAGCCAAATATGTAACCAAAATATGGTTATTTTGGCTTCACCTGCGTGTCCCAGACAGTAGGAAAAGTGCAGTCTTGGTGAATGAGGCAGGGTAACTAGGACAGCCATCTATCTCTTCATTTACCCTCAAGCTACTCAGGATTTCTCCATCATGACCTCAGGTCAGATTAATTCCCCTCCCATCTCATTAGAAAGAAGCTCCTTGAGGATAGGACCTGGTTTTCTTTTTACTTGTATTCCTAGAGTTTGGCATAGTGCCTGACATATAGTTAATACATATGTTTGTTGATTGACAAAAAGAGATTAGGATTACCCTAGGTTTATGGCTTGAACTCTTTCCCCCTAACCTTAAGGTTAGTGTTATTTTTTTTCTATTTTCTCTGCATCTTTTCCCCTTCAATATTGAGCTCATTTTAACTAAATTTCACCCGAGACAAAATTCTTCCTGAAGAGGGTTTGAGGTAGTTGATGTAGGGAGGGCCAAGAACCACAGTGTGTGATTTGGAACCTACACTGCTTAGAGACAGTTTTGGGCCAGGGTTATGAAGATGGGATTTCCCACTGCAGGCTTTTGTTTCCCCCTCATGTTTCTCTGGGATTGGAGTTCAAGAGGAGTATCAATGTGCACCCTTTTGTTTTGGATTTGTAATGGACTTTGTTAGGATTGGTATGGCCATTTAAAATATAGATCTTTACCTTTTATAAAGTGGTTTCTTTACTAACAGCTACACTCATATACTCATTTAAACTTGTTGATCTGTTATCTCTCATGTGATATTTCCTATCCATGCTGATTTGATCTTTTAATTCCTATACTTCACATAGAGTTCACTCAACTTCATCACTTTCTCTGCATATCATGAGAATCAATCAATTTAACATTCAATAAATTCCAGCTCTTTCCTGGCAGCTAGATGGCATTGGGGATAGAGTACTGGCCTGAGTCAGAAAGATTTCTTTTTCTGAGTCAAATTTGGCCACAGATACATACTAGCTGTGTGACCCTGCCTCAGTTTTCTTCTCTGTTAAAAGATTTAGAGAAGGAAATAAAAAACCTCTCAAATGCCAAGAGTAACCCAAAGAGGGTTATGAAGAATTGGATATGATTGAAAACGACTGAATAAAACAGCTATGTCCTAGGCATAGTAGATAACCTGTAGTGTGCTTTAATTATCCCTTTTTCTTGCTCTCAGTTTTCTCTGATGATGTCCTAGACTTTTTTCCTCAACCCTTTCACATGATCCTTCCCATTCCCTTTGGATGAAAGACATTTTCATTTCTTAATAGACTGATGTTCTACAAGTCAAAGCCATCCAACCACATTAGAAAACTTTTAGCATTAGAAAGATTGATCTTTATTTTAGAAAGACCTTTGGAGTTACTAGAATGACTTTGCAATTTCTCAAAACAAATCCAATGTGCTTTCTTTTTCCTATTTAATTCTGGGTCCAATTTGCAATTGTAGCATGTGTCTAAGATAGCTATACTGATGAATGAGCTCTATAGGTTTATTCATTTGCCTTTTGCCTTTTTATCTTAGTCTCAACAAAAGGGACTCTTGGTCTGCTTTGATTTTTTTTTTTTTTTTACTGCGTAAATGGTTCAGCCAAACTCTTTTGAGTGGTTATTGATTTCATTTTGGAGTCTCTACCATGGTCTAGAACTTGATGTAATTGGCATGGCACCATCTCAAAACAGAGACATCTGGATAATCTTATCATCTATAGAGAACCCCTCTTTGATGTGAACTAAGTCCAAGACTTTTATTGAATATCTATTTCCAATTTATGCCTTGACAAATATTAATAAGAAGATCATTAAATAAGATTATCTATTACATTTTTAAAAAGAATTTTGAATAATTTTAACATGTGTACGGGATTCACCTTATTGGAGGAAGGTCTTTTAGGTATCATTTTGGGTTATTGAATCAAATTTTTAAAAAATAGTCAACAAGAAATACAGAGGAATCTTGTGTTTTCTCTCTTTTTTATCAATTGTATAATGATAAAGACATAGTTTATGTGGAATATCATTCTTAGAATGCTTTTTTCTCAATAATATCCTGATCAAGATGCTCTCAATGAATGGTAGATTATTTTCATACATTCTATATAGATTCAAAAATTGACATATGTTGATAATTTTATTCCTATTCTCTTGGTTGTCTTCTTATGGTAGTAATAAGATCTAAGGTCTTTGCTCTTCATATCTCTGGTATCTTTCCCTCCTTCATATGCCTCAAGAATCAGTCCCTCAGTGTTCTCCTCACACAATATTGTTCTTTATAGCACAGATCTTCTCTTTGTTTATTTGTTCTAGTCCAGCTGCTTACCCCATCATTTTTTTATTTCATCACTTTCCTGGACTTCATCTCCAGAAACTCATTATTCTGTTCAGAAATTCACACCTTCTTAGCATTCTATGCCTTTGGGGTTCCTCCCTCTGGTTGGAGATGGTGGAAGATATACACTGGATAGCTCTTCCCAGATTCTACACAATTGAAGAAGGCATTCAGTGAATTCTCCCTTATTTCCCACCTGATACTTTCCTGGACTTCATCATCTCCAGAAACTTACCATTCTGCAAGATGAAATCAACTCAAAAATTGCCACCTCCTCTGATTATTTCCCATCCTGGCTGCAAGACTTCAACATTTTCTCTTCTTTTTGTACTTCTACTTTATTCTTTCACCTTTTTTAATGTATTGTTTTCCCCATTAGATCATGAAGTATAGTGACTGGAACATAGTAAGCACTTAATGTTTTATTATTGACTGATTATTCTGGGCCATTTCTACCTTCTTTATAAGCACACCTGTTTGTTGGCCTCCTTTCAGTTTGATCTTTGAATATTTTCAGTGTATTTGAATATTTTTGCTATGATGGATCTCCACCAAGTTTTTTTATGAATTTGTTTATTTTTACAAAGGCTTATTATTTCTATATCCCACTGTTCCACCTCCTCAGCAAAACTCCCTTAAGAACAAAGATTCATAGTCCAGCAAAGCAATTTCTCACATTGCCCATATCCAAATATGCAAGTCTTATTTATATTTTTAAGTCCATCACTTCTCTGTCAGGAAATAGGTAGCATGAATCATCTTTATCCCTTTGGACGTAAAATTTATCATTGCATTGACCAGAGATCTAAAGATCTTCAAACATGTTTTTCTTGATAACATTGTCATTGCGTAAATTGTTCTCATTTTGCTCACTTTGTTCTGCATCAAAAGTTCATAGAAGTCATCCTAGTTTCCTCTGAAACTGTTTCATCAATTCTTATAATACAATGATATTCCACTATATTCATCTACCATAATTTGTTTAGTCTTTCTTTAATAAGAGGATGGTGTCTTAGTTTCCAGTTTGAAAGCTACTACAAAAAAGGCTATTTAAGTATTTTGGTACACATTGATATTTTCCCTTTATTTCACCATGTTTCTTTAAATTAGTTTTGCTCTCTGTTGCTTCTGTATTTTATGAGATGACATTACATATAATGTAGTATCATCCTTTTACATAAGACTTTACAAAAGATCATGTATACCAGATTTTTTGCAATCTTGGGGTAGGGGTGGGAGGTAAGGGAGAGAGGGAGAAAAAAGAATTTGGAACTCAAAACCTTAAAAAATGAATGTTTAAAATTACATGTAATTGGAAAAATTACTATTAAAATTACTATTAAAATAAAATTAAAAAGAGAAAATGAATAGAGAAAAAAAGATTTTACAAAAGAACCTATATTATAAATAATGTTGCCCTTAGCTGTCACATCTTTTTTCTTTGGAAAGGAAATTAAGTTTTAGCTGAGTAAGGCAGTTTTTTTTTTTTTTTGCATTTCCTTGTTGTGGTAATTGATTTGTATTGGGTAAATCTGTTTGAAATGATTAAAATCAACAATCTAATGTTCTTACAACAATTACTGATCAATTAGTTATTAATTAAATTGAAGTAATACAATTTACACATCAAAACAGAATACATCATTTTTATTTCCAGAACTGTTTTTTCTTCAAATTTCCTGCTTCTGTTGAGGAACTCATTATCCTTCCAGTCATAATCTCTGAGTCATCTTTGACTCTTTCACAAGGTTCTTTGCATATCCAATCAGTTGCCAAGTCTTGTTGGTTCTCCTCATGTAAGATCTCTTTTATCTATTTCTTTTTCTGCATTTATGTATTTTGGGTTCTCATCACATCTTGACTGGACTACTGAATTTGCTTTTTAACTGATCTCACTGTCTCCAGTTTCCCTTTATTCGAAACTATATTTCATATCATTACCAAAATCATTTTCCTAAGGAGGAAATCTGACCATATTTCTACCTTGTTAAGTCAAATCCAAACAATAAGCATTTATTAAGGATCTGTGCCAAGTACTATGCTAAGATCTAGGGATCCAAAGAAATCTACTACTCTGCTCAAAAATCTTCAGTTACTTCCCGAAAAAGACATACCAATGTAATAGCTTAGCAGTTATATTTAAGGAACTGTGTCAGGAGAAGTTCATGTTTTCCTTTAAGGTCATCATTGGTTTAGCTTGAAGCATAAAAGGCTGAGCCCATAAGGAATTGGGAAATTTAGCTTAGTAGAAATTGAAAATTTTAGCTTAGTGGAATTCTCATATCTTTTTTAACCCTAGACATGGAATTTTTTATCTTTTGCTATTTAAATAATTTTATTGGATTTTATGGTCCACAAGTGTCTCAGTTCATTCTAACCCTGAGCCTGAATCACTGGACTAGTCTCAGTTAGATCTAGACCACTATATGGCCATAGAAAAATACCATCTATTATTATTTATTATAATTAATATTTTAAAATAATAAATATTAATAAGTATAATGACTTTGATTTAGCTCTATTATACATTACTCCCCTTTATGTTCTCTCTCCATCTCAACCACATGGGTTTTGTGGTATTAGCTGATCTCATCCTGCCTTTTCCCACCTCTGGGCCTTTTGTTCTGTCTATTACTTTTCCACATCTCACCTGGTGAAATCTTGCTCCACCTTCAAGACCCAGATAAGAAGCTTACTCTCTTTACTTCATCTCTCTCCAGCCTCTACCCCATAGCAGAATGTAAGTACTTTTGCAAGTCTTTTAGGGGAGAGAATGTTTCATTTTTGACTTTAAATTCTTCTTCCCTTTAGCACAGTGCTTGCTCATGACCACTTTAACAAACATTTTCTGAATGTTACATTCATTCTACCTGATTGACCAGCCCTCCTCTTAATTCTCCATCTTTCTCTCAGGCAATCCACTGGCAGAAAATGTTTTGCTGATTCAGAGAAAAGGGGCTAGCAGGTTTGCGGCTGGGGAGAAGTTCCAGGGACTGGGGTTGGGGCTGCAAGGCTGCAGCACTGCTCTCATGGGGCTTGTGAATTTGTAATTTAATTACATAAAAAGCATGTGGAAAATTCTTAAGTCATTACAATGTCTTCAAAGTGGCTTCTGGAAATTCTCTGACTACTTAAGAGCCTGCATTCTCAATTGAATAGCTCCCAGGCTGAGGGAGAGAAGTACTCGGGGAGCTAGAAAAGAAAGCCCCAGAGGCAGACAGATAGTTTGGTCGAGTAGCCAGATCAATGAAGTGGGGAAACTGAAAATGTATGTTAGAGCTCTAGCTTGATCGCTTCCTATCTATTCAAACTTGAGCAATTACTTGTCAGTTTCTTCATTTATCAAGTGAGATTGCAATAGCGACCAAATGAAATAGAGCACTTTGTAAACTACAAAGTGCTACATATATTTGAATTTTTATTAGTTCTCAATTCACTTTTGGGGGGGAAAGGGAGCAAGCATTTTTAGTTGTTCAGTTGAGTCTGACTTTTTATGATCCCATTTGAGGTTTTCTTGGCAAAGATACTGGAGTGATTTGCCATTTCCTTCTCCAGATCATTTTACAGAGGAGACTGAGATAAATTGGGTCAAGTGACTTGCCCAGCCAGTATTTGAAGCTAGATGGGAGCTCAGAAAGATGAGTGTTCCCTGATTCCAAGCCCAGTGCGGTATCCACTGCACCACCTAGCTGTCCTTATGCTTTTATTAAGCACCTACTGTGTAGTGCCAGGACTGTGCTAAACTTGATGAATATTATTTCATTTACTGTTTGCAACAACCCTGGGAAATAGGTGCTGTTATTTCCTCCCTGTTGTTGTGGAAACTGAGGCAAAAAGAGGCTAAATGTCTTGTCCAGGATCACACAGCTAGTGACAGTCTGTGGTTAGACTTGAACTCAGGTCTTCCTGCTGCCAGGTCTAATCTTCTATCCACTACATCACCTAGCTGCCTTATAAAAAACTTCATAGCATTCATACATTCTTCATACTTCATAAATGGTGTCATCTATATTTTGGTCACGCTGATCATGCCATTTATTCATTGAAAAGCCATTGGTGCTTGCCATTCCTGTCTGAATAAACCCATAAAGGCATTCAAGGCTTATAATCTATTGCCACTTAATTTTCCGGTTTTGTCTTTCGCTCCTTCCCTTTACACACAAACAGCGCTTCTTGCTCTATGTTTCCTGCTCTCTCCTGCCTCAAATCTTTAGTTGACTCCCCATCTATGTTTAGAACGGACCCACTTTCTTCTGTGCCAGTGCCAGTCCCCTCCTCCTCCACCCCAGGTCCATCTGTTGAAGTCCAACCCTGCCCTCAAGCACAAATCATGTTTCACCTCCTCACAAAGTCTTTCCTGACTCCTTTCACGATATGACATGATCTTTCCTCCTCTCATTTCCCATAGTGCTTTGCCTCAACCTCTCTCCCTTTCCCTTATGCTTATCCCACAAAAAAATTGGTATTATGATTATTCATGTATTTTTAATTTTCAACATTGATTCAATAAACATTTATTAAATTCCTACTATATACAGAGCCCCTTGCTGGGGAAAATTCAAAGTTTAAATAAAAAACATGCTCTGTCTTCATAGAGTTACAGTCTGGTTGGAGGATAAAATACCCATGCAGATAATTATGCGGGCTGGCATAGGCTTCACTCAAACAGTTCACTCCAGGGTCTGAAAATCAGGAGTAGGGAGGAAAAACCAGGACTATGAATATAGTAGAACTATCTTGAAATTGTCCCAAAGAAATCAATCAATCATTCAAAAGATATTTATTAACTGCCTACTTCTGTGTGAAAGAGATCTTCAGGAAAGTCAGTGATGGACAAAAGACTCTATGAATACAAAAAAATATTTATAGAACTGGACACAGAATAGATACCTTTTCATTGGGGAGTGGTTAAACAAGATGTGATGCATGAATATAATGGGATTTTACTGTACTATAAGTAATGATGAATATAGGAAGTCTTGAAGAAGTATTTTAAGCACTAATAGGAAGAGAAGCAAGCAGAAGCAGGAATATAATATATACAATGACTTCTTCAGTCCCATCCAAGCCTTTGTGATACTTGGACCAATTATCTAGGGGGAGTGATTTGACATTTCCTTTTCCAGTTTTATGCAGGCAAGGGTAAGTGACTTAGCCAGGGTCACACAGCTAGCAAGTGTTTGATGTTAAATTTGAACTCTGGTCTTTTTAACTCCAGACCCAGAGTTCTATCCAGTGTGATTGGATTCTAGTCCTAATCTACCCTCCTTCTCAACCCCACTAACTACAAGAATGTACATGGAAAAAACAATAATAAAACAAACAAGACTAAATTCTATGAAATTACAGTATGATAACAAAACCCCCTATCATCTCTGCAGAGATGGAGGATTAAGGATGCAGTTGTTGTTCAGTCATGTCTGACTCTAGTTCCATTTGGGGTTTTCTTGGCAAAGATACAGGAGCGGTTTGCCATTTCCTTCTCCAGCTCATTTTACAGATAGGAAACTGAGGCAAACAAGGTTGAGTGACCTTCCCAGGGTCACACAGCTAGTAAGTGTCTAGGACCAGATTTGAACTCAGGAAGGTGAGTCTTTCTGACTTCAGGCCCAGCGCTCTATCCATTGAACCACCTAGGATACAGAGAGCACTGCATGTCAGGCTTTGTTGATCAGTTGAGTTGAGCTGTCCCACCCTCTCCTCTCCCTATATTATTTTTTGGTGTAAGGGATAGCTTTCTAGGAGGGGTAGGGACATGGCATGTACTAGGACAGTATGCATTATTAAAACAAAAATATCAATAAAAATGAAAAAGAAAAAAGAAATTGTCATGCAGACCAGAGGAGTTCAAGACTCCAGGGACTTGATTGTTTGGGAATTCTAACCAGTGAGAGGTAAGCCTGGGCAATATGCCAGGAAGTCAACCACAGAGCCACACCAAAGAGAGGTTTCATAAACTGCTGTATGGCAGGTGGGGCATCTCCAAATCTCTCTGTCTCTGTCTCTGTCTGTCTCTGTCTCTTTTTCTCTCTCTGTGCCTCTCTGTGCCTCTCTGTGCCTCTCTCTGTCTCTGTCTCTGTCTCTTTCTCTCTCTGTCTCTCTCCTTCCCTCCCCTTCTCGTTCCCTTTCTCTCTCTCTCTCTCTCTTTCTCTCTCTCTCTCTCTCTCTCTCTCTCTCTCTCTCTCTCTCTCTCTCTCTCTCTCTCTCTCCCTCTCTCTCTGTCTCTTTCTCTGTGTCTCTCTGTGTCTCTCTCTTTTTCCTGGGTAATTGTGATTTAGAACTGGCAGCTGAGGAATTTCTTGCTCAAAGGAGATAAGAATTCTAATGGCAATGAGCCAATTTGCAATACCTTTATGAAATGTTAAATGTGAATGACTTGACATTTTAGCCAAAATACATGGATCATGGTGGGAAGACCTACTTCTGTGTATAGAAAATATCCTGTACTACCTGTGGCCATAGTAGTGACCTTTTCCATGTGATGGTGCCTAATCTCACCAATCCTACACTCTCTACATGAGATTTCTTTCCTTACAGCTATAATTCATTCACAACAAAATAACATTGACTATATGAGATCTGAAGGAATGATGTCTCATAGGCACCACTGAAACTAGATAGAATAAGACCCATGACTGATCAGTGGTTTGGGTAGAGATACCTTATCTATCTATTTGCATGCTTATCTCTACATCTACATCCATCCACTCATCTATCTTTCTATCTACTTATCATCTCTCTATATCTACATCTATCCATCTATCTATCTATTAGTCTGTCTATTGTTTAGTTGTTTTAGTCAAGTCTGACTCTTTGTGACCCCTCTTTGTGGGGTTTTCTTGGCAAAGACACTGTAGTGGTTTTACCATATCCTTTTCCAGCTCATTTTATAAATGAGAAAACTGAGGTAAACAGGGTTAAGTGGCTTATCCAGGGTCACACAGCTAGGAAGTATCTGAGGACAGATTTGAATTCAGGAAGATGAGTCTTCTTGACTCCAAGCTCAGTACTCTACTCTCTGTACGTGACATCTAATTACTCTCTCTTTCTCCCTCTCCTTCCCCCTCTCCCTCCTTCCCTCCCCCTTTCTCTTTCTCTCTGTCTCTGTCTCTCTGTCTCTGTCTCGTCTCTGTCTCTGTCTTTCTCTCTCTCCACCTATCATTTATTATCTATCTTTAACCTTATTTTTAAAAGGAAACAGGATAGGTAAAGGATAGAGTGCTTTAACATTATAGATTAAGATGGCATATTCATGCAAGGAAGTCTAGAAATTAGAGTTAGAGAAACTTGGTCAAACATTTATTAAACACCTACTATGTGTCAGGTGCTGTGTTAAGCACTGTGGAAACAAAGAAAAGTAAAAATAGTTTTCTCACAGCCTAATGGTGGAGAGAGCATGCCAAATGCTATGAACAGGTTCCATACAGGATAAATTAGAGCAGCTCTCTGAGGGAAGGCATTAACATTTGAGAAGACCAGCAAAGCCTTGTTGCAATTTAGCTTGGACCTGAGAAGGAAGGAGGCAGAGGTAAGGAGGACAAAGGATCAAGCATGGGATGAGAGCATGAAGTCAGGAGATGTTTTGTTCCAGGAATAGCAAGGAGGCCAAAGTGCTGAATTGCAGACCATGCAGGGAGGACAGTGGGGAGTAAGTTGTATGAAGACTGGAAAAATAAGGAGAAGCCATGTCACTAAGAGTTTTAACAGCCAAACAGAAATTTTATGTTTGGTGCTGGAGGTAATAAGAAGCCACTGGAATTGATTAAAATGAGAGAGAAGGGGACATGGTCAGAACTTCATCTTCAAATTCCTCAAGTTGAGGATTGTGGTTGTTCATACTTTGTTCATGAAAGGGACTAATGATATCAGGAGGCTGATGTCTTGACTTGCAAGTGAATTGGATTTAAGTGGAGGCTGTACAAAGTCATCAACCTCATTCTCTTCTCTAAAGTTCAGTAGCAAAACATATATTAGGATGACTGATGATGACTCCAGATGCAGTGGGAGACCATGACCTTTAGAAGCTAAAATCTTTTCAGGTCTCATTTTGTCTGAGACAACAACCATTTAGTAATTAGACTAGGTAGAAATTAAAGCAAAAGATGGCCTAATTTGCCTTCACAAAAGTATTAATCTGGGAGGGGAAGACCCTCAGAGTTTCTGGCCAGAATGAAAACAATTGCTATTTATACCCATTCTGAACCATCAAGACCCAGAAAAGCTGATGGACTGGAATGGGGAGAGATTTGAGTTAGGGAGAGACCCACCAGCAGCTATTGCAACAATTGAGACTTAAAGTGATAAGGTCTGTGTTAGGGTAATGGTAGTATCAGAAAAGAGAAGCTACAGAAGAAATGATCCCTAGGTTGTGAGCTTAGATGACTGGGAGGATAGTAGTGCTTTCCACAGTAAGAAGAAAATTAGAAGGGAAGGCTTAAGTGAAAAGATAATTAATTTTTGGATATATTGAGTTTAAGATATCTGTGACATATCCAGTTTGATATGAATAATTGAAAAAATTAAAAGAAAAAAACCCCAAATCCCCAACAATCAATTGGAAATACAAGTCAGGAAAGAGGTTAAAGATGGATAAATAGATCTAAAAATCATCAGTACAGATATGATAATTGGATCCATGGGAATTAATGAGAGCACCAAGCAAAATAGTTCAAGGGGAGAAGAGATTAAAGTCCAAGAAAGTATCTTGGGGGATCTTCATGGTTAGAGGATATAAACATCTAGAAGACTCAGCAAAATTTGAGAAAGAATGGTCCCACAGGTAGGAGGCAAGCTGGGAAGGAATCCTAGAAAGAAGAGAGAATCAGGAAGAAGAGGATGCAATTAGGTGGCGCCATAGTGAATAGAAGGCCAGGCTTAAAGTCAGGAAAACTCATCTTCCCCAGTTCAAATCTGGCCTCAGACACTTACTAGCTGAGTGATCCTGGCAAGTCACTTAAGCCTATGTGCCTCAGTTTCCTTATTTGTAAAATTAACTAGAAAAGAAAATGGCCAACCGCTCCAATATCTTTGCCAAGAAAACCCCAAATTGGGTCACAAAGGGTAAGACACTATTGAAATCAACTGAACAACAAAAAAAAATCAACCATCATTTCTAGATGCATCACCATAATTGCCACCAGAAGCAGAAAGACCAATGTGAACTATCTTTTTCTACATAATTTATCTCCCACTTCAGTGAGCTCATTATATTCCAATCCTCCCAACTGTGCCGAATGTTCTAGTTTGAACTCAGATCAGTCCCCTTCTAGGTTAGGTTCAATATTGCCACAAAATATGACACTCATGGATCATTCAATGTCTAACAGAAGGAAATTTACTTATAATGGGAGAGGGATATAATAAGGATAGGCATTGAGAACCACTAGAGTTAATTCAACTAAGTGAGAGCCCCTTCAGTTTTGTATGTGCATGCAATATGCTTTGTATTTAGGTGATGAAGAAATAAATGATTGGATGGTCTCAGCCCTTATTCCAAACCCCTTCCAGCTAAATCAGTGTCTTAATTTCCTTTAAGGAAAAGCTAGCCCTATTTGAAGAGATTAGAAAGATTAATTTATTTCTTCTATCATAGCTTGTATTAAGATAATTTTTTGAAAAATATTATGAAACTTAATTGGCATATTATTGCATTTAGTGGGGATAGATAAGAGAACTGCTATAGAGTCTTGTCTTGTTTTAAGCATCACAATTAAGGTAGGACCTTGACTGGCAACCTGAATCTCATCCATAGACAATCACTATGGTGGTGAGAGGACCTATATGATGTCTCATAATATGAAGGAATGGGGAATGTTTAATGTGGAAAAAAGAAAACTTGAAAGAGCCATGATCACTATGTCCAAATACTTGGACATAGTGACTTCTAGGGTCTCCTACAACCCCAACATTTGACATGTCTGTGACAACACAATTAGAACTTTTATAGGTTTCTGGTGAAACCTATAAAACTATAGAGCTAGCTAGAGTCAACTGTTAAATTTTCAGTGTATGCCTTTATACCTCAGAAATCTTCAAATGCTATAAATCAAGGCCTGATTTATTGTTTTGTTGCCTGTCAAGACTTAATATAGTGATGGAGAAAATGTTAATAAATGCAGCTATAACCTAAGCATGTTTGGGGATGCACTATTCAGTTAATGTGGACATGATCTTGGGGGAATTTTGAATCATGCTCAGATTGCCTACCATGAAGACCTTGGCATTGTCTTCCAATGGATGTTGGGGTAGCCCCCTCTGATTGGCTTCCTATATTTTTAAAACTAGTAAGATGAAGATACTTTCCATCACTTTTTTCTGCTGCTCTTTTTTTATGGGGGAGGAGAGGGGATGCAACTTTTATCTTTTGAGTCCAGAGGGTAAAGATTTCAGTTTACCACAGTTGAGGACACGCTTATTTGAACTAGTGACGACAGAAGAGCTTTCCTTCACCTGCTCCTTTTCTTTTACCCAGGCTCCAAGGAATAGACTTGAAGGTGTTTGCTTTTGACCTATGTGTTTGCCCTCCTCTGATCAGGTGCCAGAAGTGATTTTCATGGGACACAGAATTTTGAAACACGATGACCTTGGAGCCAGTATTACATGTGAGATGGTGTAGCCAGTCAGCCCAACATGGAAGTTCTGAAAAGTCTGAGGGGGATTTTGTATTTGGAACTGGGATTGTACTCTATGAGAATTGAGCTAAACCTTGAATTTAATTCACTTTCCCTCCCTAGAAATTGAGGTGGTACAAATCAGAAGAAGAAATGTGACTCCCACTTGGGGGAGTAATTTTATATATTTGTGATTATACCTTTAAAGTTAATATTTCTTTGTCAAACATAATCTGATTATTAGTGTCTAATAGAACTGGTGTACAGGAGTCCATCCATACACTTGGGAAAAACATCAACAGGAAGTGAAGCTATTTGTGGTGAGCATGGAGATACCCCTAATCCCATTAAGGATACTGGAGAATTTTAGAAGAGAGGTGAAATGTAAAATGCAGCATACTTGGCTTTTGGGCAGTGGGATTTTGGCTAATCTGTGTTACGTGTCTGGGCTCAATTAATGAAAAAAGAACTGCAGAATTCTATTCAATTCAATAAACATTTTATAAGCACCCATTACATGTGAGGTACTGAGCTGGGGATTCAAAAAGAGGGAAAATTCATTCCCTAACCTCAAGAAGCCTGCAATCTAATGGGTGAGAGTAATAATTATTAATAATCAATGATTTGGGGAGATTCAGAGTTCCTTACTTTGTTCTAAAATCCTTATTTCAAAGATTCAGTCTCTTGAAGGACATTACTGGATTACCTTTCTTAACATCTTGTTCAGACCCCAACCAGGTGGGAAAGCCATTGTGCTCTATTCATCTTTGAGTGGCGATAAGTTCTTTGAATAAATTGTCCAAGGCTAGGGGTGGTTTGGGTATAGAGATGGTCTCTCTTCCACATGATGTCACTCCTGACCCCTCATTGTAATAATCCTCTTTTCATTAACTGTTAACCAATCAGAGTTGATTGCTACCCTCTCCAAAATACCTCTTCCAAGGGCATACAAATTGTGAGCCAATACCATGAGTGTCTGGCATTTGAGAGTATCACTAACCTTTTATAAAAATGCCAGCATTGTTAATAAAATGACTAATTACCCAGAAATTATGTCTGTCCAAGTTTTTAAATGTCACACAAGGGAGACAACATGTAAAAAAAATTACCAAACAAGCTATATATAGGATAAATAGAAAATAACTAAAAAAGTAAAAGCACTAGAATTAAGAGGGGTTAAAGATGGCTTCCTGTAGAAGATGGGTTTTTATCTGGGACTTAAAGGAAGTCAGGAATGTCAGTAATCAGAGCATAGGAAGGAGTGTTCCAGACACATGGGGAACAGCTAGAGAAAATTCCTGGAGCGGAGAAGAGTGTCTTGTTTACAGAAAAGCTAGAAGAACAAAGTTACTGTATCTAAGAGTAGTAACATGTGGGGGAGTAAGATTTAAGAAGACTGGGAAAGTAGGAGGGGACTGGGTTATAAAGGGCTTTGAATGCCAAAAAGAGCTTTTGCATTTGATCTTAGAGGAAATAGGGATCCCATGGAATTTATTGAGTAGGGAATATGTGACATAATCAGATCTGTATTTTAGTAAAATCATTTTAGTGGTTGAATAGAATGGATTGAAGTGGTTTTGGCAGACCCACTAGCAGGCTATTGCAGTAATCCAGACACGAAGTGTCTGTAGTCTGTCAGAGGGGAGAAGGGGACATATTTGAGAAATGTTTCAAAGGCAAAATTGATAGGCCTTGGCAACAGCTTGGATTTGGGGGATGAGAGATAGTGAAGAATCCAGGATGACTTCTAGATCATTAGCTTGAGGGATGGGGAGAATGGTGTTGCCTTTTACAGTAATAACAAAGATAAGAGTCAGGGAGAGTTTAGGGAGAAAGATAATGAGCCAACTATTTTGGATATAACTACTGCTCAATGTCCAGTTTTCGGTCTCTGAAAGGTATTTGGAGATGAGAGATTGGAGGTCATCAGAGAGACTGAGCCAGGAAAGGTAGATTTGAGGATAATCAGAATAGAGATTGCAATTAAATCCACAGAAGCTGATGAGCTCACCATGTGAAGTTACATAGAGAAGTCTCACCTGAGGTCTGAGGTCACTTGAGGGACACCTAAGGTGAGAGAGTGTGATCTGGAAAAGGATCCAGCAAAAGAGACCAGATAAGTGAGTAAAAAAACCAGAAGAAGGCGATAGTAAAGCATTGTAAAAGCCAACCAAACATACTCATGATTTTCATTCCTTTTAGAGATGTACATGACCGGGCTGCATGGGTAAACGTGATAGCCCTCTCGTAGAGAAGGCTGACTTACGTGCCAGCCTGAGAATAAGAGCTACATGTGCTTTGATGCTCTTTAGAAATTAGCATCCTACCTGGATTGTAAACTTGACATTGATACAATACTAGCCCGTCCCCTTTTGTAATTTTAACCTCTTAGCATTGACTTCTCTTGTTACAAAAGTTTGTTTTTAAAAGGTTAGGCATAGTCTGAGCTCTGGTCCAGCCCATGCAATGCTTATGCCTTGTGTGTAATAATAAACTCCTTTTGCTTCATTTTTTCTTGAGCCTGCCTAATTTATTAGGGTGGAGCCATAATGAAGATTTTCCCCTTTCAACAGTGAAGTCTCAAAAACCTAGAGAGAAGAGACTATCTTCTTTCCGAAAGAGACCAACAATGCTGGAGGCTACTGAGAAGTCAAGGAGAATAAGGATTGAGAAAAGGCGTTGGATTCGGTTAACTAAAACACCATTAGTTACTTTGGAGAAAGCAGTTTCGGTGGAATGAAGTAGGAAGCTAGATTGTAAGAAAAGATTGTAAGAAAAGAATGAAAAGAGAGAGAGCAGAGGCACCTATTGTATATGTTATAAAAACAAAGTGAGATATAGGATTGACAGCTAGGATGAAAGGATCAAAGGAAATTTTTTTTCAGTATTGTAGAGACATGGACATATTTGTGGTCAGTAGGCAATAGACAAGGAGAGATTGGAAATAAGTGGAAGAGTGGGGATGAGAGGGAGGGAGGGAGAGAGAACTAGAGTTAGCTCACAAATTTAAATAATGCTTCCTATGTGCCAGGCATTGGATGGAATGGGATCACTTGAACAAGTAGAGATGTTAGCTTTGGTGAGGAGTAAGGTCACTTGATCACAAAAGACAGGGATAAAGGAGTGAATGTCAGAAGGCACCAGAGTGATAAAAGATGAGGAAGAAGGAAGAAGAAGGAACTCGCTGTGAATGGGTGTTTGAGGAGATGGTGAAAAAGTTTGAAAAAGCAGTTGTGGAGAGTGGAATAGTGGGTGAATAAAGAAGGTGTAGAAGGGTTACCTAATAAGTAAGGACCCAGTTGAGGTTATATAACATAAATTTGTAGGGGACTTAGAACACTTCTGTTTAGCAGCATCTGTTTAGGCTCAAAATGATGAATGGTGGGGGTAATGCAAGGTTGAAGCTTGATTGGGTATAATCTTCAATATGATAATGAGAGCAGCAGAAGGAAAGTACCAGGAAAAAAAATCTTGCCAATTTTAAGGACACAGAAGCCAATCAAAGGAGAATTCCTCTACCCACATGGTAGGGGATACAGAAGCCTTCTGAGATGTTCTCTGGACATTCTCCAAAGGCCCATCAAGGACTCTGCCACCTTATCTGAGCTGGACGTGCCCAGACGTGTCTAGGTTACACCAATTAAACTGAAAAATGTGTTCAGTGTATATTTTCTTCCCCAGATTTCTGGTTGTTAAATATTTACCAGCATGGCACTGGTAGGAGCTATGCAAAATAAAGAGGTTGGAATTTAAAGTCTCTGGGACATCTTTATCCCTAGAATTTGTGAAAAAGCTTTAGCTGTTGGATTGGGGGTAGCAAGGCAGAAGGGGTGGGTTTCCTATGGAGTAACTTGGAGGGAGATATTCACATTTCAGAAAATATAGAGGCTAAGAATGAGGATGAATAAAACCGAAAGCTTTTTCTGTAATACCAGGGAAGGTTCCTAAGAGAAGGCCGACTGAAGAAGATGCTTGAGTTGTTGACTCAGTAATAATACTTGCTGTTCTGAATAAGTTTCCCCTTAGCTTTTCTATTCTCCCTTCAGGTGCCTCAGCCAACTTCTGCTGTGCCAGATTGGCTAGGTTCCTCCTGGAAAAAAAAATCCTGACTAGGATTCATCTTTGTGCTTTCATCTGAAATTGGTGAACCCTCTGTCCTTATTCCTGCTCCTCCTCCATTCTTAGCCATTCCTATTTCAAGATTGCTCATTTTCTGATGCCTTTCATCATGCCTTATGCTTCTTCCACTTCCAACCCCATTGGAAACTTGGATTCAATTCTAAGTCTTCATTTCTTTAATGAAGATGTTTCGCTTTATCTTCTAGAGTCCAGATCTTTAAGGCACTTCTTAACTTTTTTTGTTGCTTCCCTTGCCTGTCTCTTCCTCTCTGCCTTGTACCCCTTTATGGACTGTCTTAGTTACTAGAATGTAACTTCCTTGAGGGTAGGGATTGTCTTGTTTGCTTGTATTTGTATCCACAGAATTTAGCATTATGCCTGGCATATAGGAAACACTTATTAAATTTGGGAGCTAGATCTAGTTTCTTCTTCCTTCTTTCTTCTTCTCCCTTCTTTCTTCTTCTTTCTTCTTCCTTCTTTCTTCTTCCTTTTTCATCATCTTCTTTTTTCTCTCTCTCTCTCTGTCAAATCTTATTTGCTGCTGAGTGTCCCAAAGTGTAACCAAATAGTCTCTCCTATTTCTTGTTGTTTAGTGTCCCTGTTTCTAGTCTGTCCTCCCTCCTTTCCTTCTCTCCTCCCTCCCCTCCCCATTTCTCCTTCCCCTTCCCTTTCCTCTTTTCCTGCCCTCTCTTCTCCTCTCCCTTTTCCTCTCCTTTCTCTTCTCTCCCCTCCTTTCTTTTCCTCTCTCCTCACTAGGGAGCTGATATATCCCTCTCCTGCTGCATTCTGCTTTGGGGAGGCACAGGGATGGACTTATTGCATTTGGCAATTATTTGGGAATAGGCACAAGAACACTTGATGATCCATTTCTTCTTCCTCCTGCAGACAGGAAGTTCTGACCATATGGAGACACCTGAAAGGATGCAAGCAGCTCTGGCACATAGTGCCCTCTTCCCTCCCGGCAGAGCCTACTCTCCAACTTTCCTGTCAATGTCTACCTTTGGTCTTTCCCTTCCTCCTAGCCAGACATTAAATGCCCATCCCGCCTTTGCCAGAAGGAATTTAAAATTTCCTTACTCTGACTTTTAGATTCCCTTCCCCATTGTTAATAGTGATGGGCCATTTCTGTGAGTTTGACAACCTGGGACTTGCCATCTGACTAGCAGCTTCATCCTTAAGCCTTCTGGACCTATTTATCTACACTGAAGCTGGATTCTACTACATGTGCTGTTTTACCTAATTACCTAATTACTTTGTAATTTCAATCTTTTTCTTTTTATATCCTCAGCACATAGTAATGTATTTAGCTAAGTAATTAATTAATGCTTTATAATAAATTAGTTCATCTTCCTTTTTATTATTTTGCTATTCTCTTTTATTAAATGCCCTTTTGCTTTTGTAAGGAGATTTCATTAAATGCTCTTACTTTTGAATTAGGCATTCCCTAGACAAATTGAAAGGGACAGCTATGTGATGCAGTGGATAATGTACTAGGTCTTGAGTTAGGAAGACTCATCTTCCTGAGTTCAAATCTGCCCTAGTTGTGTGGTCCTGGGCAAATCACATAACCCTGTGTGTTTCAGTTCTTGTAAAATGTAAAATGAAAGGAAAGGGTAAACCACTTTAGTATCTTTGCCAAGAATATCCCAGATGGAATCCTAAAAAGTCAGATTGGACTGAAATAACTGAAAAATAACAATAACAAACAGATTAAAGAGTTCTACTAAACAACCTGATAAGATTATGAGGGATAGGAGGGTTTGAAGCTATTTGTCTATAATCAAATTGAAGAAGTTCCTCAAGCAATGTTAATTGGTCATTGAATGACGCTAACTGAAGAAACACAGAGAATTCTTGGTGATTGGCTGAGGATTAGTAGTAGTTAATAGATACAATTAATTCTGAGCAGATAAAATTTACTAAGATGATATAGTAAAAGCATTAGCTATAAAACATTGCCTTCTCAACCTGAGGCACATTTTCCCACAACTATATAATATCCTTGGAAAGGATAGGCACAAACTTTTAAAAAAAATGGCAGTGGAGGTACACATATAGAGAGAACATATGTGTCCAAAGGAACTTACAATTCTGAAACTATAGGGTCTAGAAGTCCTTTCTCTTAGTGGAGTTCTCACAAAACTCAGCAGACAAAATTCTGAATAGAAAAACTAAGAAAAAGTTACAGTAAGTCATTTTTTCTAGCTCAGGGCAGCTTAGGAAGACTTATAGGGAGATCTGACACTGGAGCAAAAGCAACTCTAGAGTTGGAAGCAGGGGGAGGCAGAAAGAGAACCTGAGGGACCCCTGAACTAGCACTGGGAGCAGGAACAGGTGCTATCTAGTAGCGCTGTCACACAATATTCAATTCCTGATCCCAGACTGAGGGTAGCGAAGAATGGTAGAGCAAGTGGCTCCCTGAGTACTGGCCACAGAACAGACTTTGAACTCAAACAGAACTCTGTGATTCTGAGACCAGAAGCAGAATGAGTTAGTTTTAACTTTTAATCTCATACGTAAATTTGCAGAAAAATAACTAGGGCAAGAGATTATTAAAGCCAAAGGGAAACTGACAATCTGTTGCTCTGAATGTTCCAGTAGTTAACTGTGATTTATCATAGTATAGTTTTTTTTATTTTAATTTTTAAAGCTCCATAAAACACTATATTTACATATTGTTTTTCGTTAAGCCGTCTTTATTTATAGTCCCAATTCTAATTACTTAGCTTGTATGAGGCATTGCTCTGCATGGGAAAAAGTTGGAATGGAAGTGGAGGGCAAGGAAGAGTAGTATATATAGCTCTACTTCAGCATAGCATAGTTTAACTATGGAAATTCAGTCACACATAAGCCAACAAATCCTAACTTAAGCCTGAATTTGCAAAACTCAGACCAAGAAGGCAGTGAACAGACTTTTCCCTGGATCACACAACTTTGAAAATGCTGAAAACTCATAGACCTGCCAGACTGACTGGGAAAACAGCAGGACAAAATTGGCTCAGGCCAATTAGATGGCTCAATGGATAGAGTGCAGTACCTGGAATCAAGAAGACTTGAATTCTAATAAGATTAAATTTGTAAAGCACTTAGCACAGTATAGGCATTGTAGAAATGTTAGTTCTTATTACCTATCACTATTAAATTTTTTTTGTTATTATCTGAGCTTTTCTAAAGGCAATTCTCTCTCAATGAACCTGGAAAATGCTTTTTAGGGGGCAACAGAACAATATTTCTAATTGAATCTGATTTTTAAAATTTTTAGTTGAGCATTTATACCTCAGAAATAGACAAATGTTTCCAATTTGGCCTGATTTATTAATTTATCAATTGCCTAGACTTAAGAAAGTGATGGAGAAAATGTTAATAATACAGATTAAACATCAAAGAGAAGGTGGGGTCATTTTCTTCCTATTTCCCAGGAGCTGGTTGTTAAACATTTACCAGCATATCATTGATATTGTGCTCATATTGAGTTTGTCAATATTAAAAAAAATCCTCCTGTTCTCTTCCTCACTCTCCTTTTCCTTTCAGTTCAACAAATATTGTCAGAGTATCCACAATGTGTGTAAGACACAATGTGTGGAGAGAGCTCTGAGTTCAAATCCTTCCTTGGTGACTCTGGGCAAATCAGTTTACTTCATAGAGCCTCAGTTTCTTCATCTGTAAAAATGAAGGAATTAGATTTTGTCTCTATGGAATTTTCTAGCTCAAGATTTATATTACATTATCTTACTGCCCTGGTTGTTGTGGAGCATAGGAGTAAGATATAATCTCTGACCTTTCAGGAACTGAGTCTGAAGATGTGATGAGATAAGAATAGAATTTACTACAATGAAGAATGTGATATGTGCTATTAAGAACACATACCTGTGCTCCCTTCCTTCCCCTTTACCTGTTGAATTCTTATTCATTTTTTAAAGCTCAACCCCAATGCAGCCTCTTCTGGAAAACCTTCCATGTATTCCTGTGCTTGGTGTCAGCCTTCCCCTGGTATATCAGTTAACTCTTTTTTTCCTTCTTTTTTAAAAAAAATTTAATGCTCTTACAGGGTAATATTGTTCATTATAGCTCTCTGAATTTGCACCAGTCTATTAGGTTGTGAGATCCAGTACCACACAGATGTTCTTTTGTCTAATCTTTGTATTTCCCACAGTATTTCTTAGATAAGAGATCCTTAATAAAAACATATGAAATGAGCCAATGAAGTATAAAAAAAAGGTCATATCTGGTTAAGGGATCAAGAAAGGTTTATTAGTAACATTTAAGCTATGTCCTTAAAGGCATGTGGGTTTTTGGAAGGCAGAGTTGTAGGGATAGGATATTTCAGAGGGGAATGATTTGAGTAAAGCACAAGGCTGGAAAGCATAGAGTATATTTAGGGAATAGTGTCTAGTCCAGTTTGACTGAGACTAACATGTATAGGGGAGTGGTGACAGATGTCTGCAAGGATAAGTTGGGGTCATATTATAGAAACCTTGAATGAATAGAATTTGGATTTTATTCTGTAGGCAGTGAGGAGTCACTATAAATTTCTGGCTATATGATTGGGGCCCAGCTTTATAGGAAGATTACTTTGTCAGTAATATGAGGATGGATTGAAGTGGGGACAAGCTAGAGAATATTCTTAGGAAGTTATTACAGTAGCCCAGACTAGAGATGTTGAGCACCTGAAAAAAAGGTGTTGGCAGTGAGGCTGGAGAAAAGGGAAAAGATGCTAGCAACAGCCATTACTCAGGTTTAATACTTTGGTCATCTTTGCTCCTTTCTTTCCCTCATTCTTTATATGAAATTGTTAATTAGCAAGGCCTTTGGATTCTGCCTCTTCAATGTTGTTGGTATCTGTTCTTTCCTTTCCAAACCCACTGAAGATTTTATGACTCAGATAGTCTCTCAACCCCCAAGTCAGAGACTGAGAAAGTGACATTTCCAGGAATGGTGATCCATCAGACCCAAATTCAAATCTCCTGACTTTTCAGGAAATTACTCTTTCATGGTTTTCTTCCTATTTATCTGACCTTCTTTACTAGATTCTCTTATAGATCATGTACTTTAACCATAGATGCCCCTCAGGGTTCTGGCCTGGGCCCTCTTCTCTTTCTCTCTTCATATTAGGTATTCAATTGATGATCTCATCAACTCCCATGGCTTTCATTTCTGTCTCTATGCTGATGATTCTCAAATCTACATTTCCTGCTTGTCTCTCTGCTAACCTCCACTATCATGTCTTCCAGTTGCATTTCAGACATCTGGAACTGGTTGTTTAGTAGACATCTTAAATTCAATATGTCAAAATTAGAACTCATTGTTTTTTACTGTAGCATCTATCCCTTATTCCCTCTGCCACACTACTCAACCTCCCTATTACTGTAGAGGACAACTATTCCTATTTTCCTTACAGTCTCCACAGTGATTTTTTTTTTCTTTTTTATCATTACAATTTTTATTATGAAGTAACAAGACATTGTGGTTAGAGAGTTGACTTTGGTATGGAAAAGGTTCAAATACTTACTTAATATTTTTATTTTTCCAAACACATGCAAAGATAGTTTTCAATATTCACTTTGCAAAACCTTGTGTTCCAATTTTTTCTCCCTCCTTCCCTCCACCCCTTCCCATAAACAGCAAGCAATCTGATATAGGTTAAACATGTGCAATTCTTCTGAACATATTTCCATATTTGCTGGGCTGCGCAAGAAAAACCAGATCGAAAGGTGAAAGAAAAAACACAAGAAAACAAACAAACAATTACCAAAAAAAAAAAGAAGAAAATATTGGGCTTTGATCCACATTCAATCTCCCTGCATGCAGATGGCTTTCTCCATCAGAAATCAAAATGATTTTTTTTAAAACCAGGTCTGATTATGTTACCCTTCTATGCAATTGACTCCACAGTGGCTTCCTGTTGCCACCAGGAACAAATACAAAATGCTCTGTTTGGCATTCAAAGTTCTTCTTAACTTCATCTTCCTTCTATCTCTCTAGTCTTCTCACACCTTCCTCCTACACACATACTCTTAGATCCAGTAACTCTGGTTTCTGGCTGTTCCATGAGTTCCATCTATTTTAGCACAGGGCCCTTTCTCTAACTGTTCCCCACTCCTAGAATGCACTTCTTTCTCTTGTCCTCCCTGGCTTCCTTTAAGTCTCAATTAAAATTCTTCCTTCTACTAGAAGCCTTCTTTAATCCCTCTTAATTCCAGGCTTTCCTTCTTTTAGTTGTTTCCTCTTTATCTTGTATATAGTGTATCTATTTGTATATATTTATTTGTATGTTGTCTCTCCCATCAGATTGTAATGTCCTTAAGGGCAGAGACTATCTTTTGCCTCTTTTTGTATCCTCAAGCTTAGCATAGTGCCTAGCACATAGCACCTACTGTAGCACATAGAAGATTCTTAATAAATGTTTATTGATTGTTTTCTAAGACAACTGACTTGCTTTTAAATCCTTACATTTTTATATTGTCCCTTACATTTACCATTTGTGTGACCTTAGGCGAATAATTTAACCTCTGGGTCTCAGTTTCCTCATCTGTAAAATGAGGGGGTTAGGTTAGATAACCAACTGAGATTTCTTCCAACTCTAGATTTATAATCCAATTATGGCATTCAGAAGTCTGAGTGGTACTGACCTTTCATGATGGAGAGAAAAAGCGAGACTGGAAGAATAGGAACGGAGGTGATCTTTGAAAGGGAAGGAAAGGATGCTGATTTGAAGAGAGACAAAAGGGCTAACAGTAATAATAAGGAAGAGAACAGACAATCTATATCTCTGGACTTCCCAGACAAAGCCAATTGCAGCACAGTTGGAAGCAGAGGCGTGGGGGCTTTGACAAAGCTTTCAGATGGTACATTCCTGGGTGAGTGTGGACCATGATTAGGGTAAGGCTGACCCCTCGTGGGAAATACTGGGCAATGCAGCAAGATGAGCTTCACCAAGCAGTGAGGCAGCTGCCGGCTAAATCACTGTTGCTGAGCTCAGGAGGCTTGGTTTGGGCAGGAATCCCAGCCCACATCGATACCTCATTGCTCACTGAGCTCAGTCAAGGGCTGTAGGAGATTCTCATCATCTAGCCTGCAGTTGAGGCAGGACTGGAATGAGGTTGTTGTTCTTGAGTTATATTTCCTGGCAGACACTGGAGTGGTTTACCATTTCCTTCTTCAGCTCATTTTATAGATGAGGAAATTGAGGCAAACAGGGTTAAGTGACTTGCCCAGGCTCACACAGCAAGTAATTGTCTGAGGTTAGATTTGAACTCATAAAGATGTGTCTTCCTGATTTCAGGCCAGCCACATAGCTGCTGGGAACTATATGCCAGCATATAGAAATGTCATTTTTAGC
The DNA here is from genome assembly GCA_023553655.1 of Myrmecobius fasciatus. Classification (NCBI taxonomy): domain Eukaryota; kingdom Metazoa; phylum Chordata; class Mammalia; order Dasyuromorphia; family Myrmecobiidae; genus Myrmecobius; species Myrmecobius fasciatus. Next base: position 362,364 of record JAJPUD010000338.1, on the reverse strand, counting down.
TCCTGCATTAGGTCAGAATAGCCTTCAGAACATCAGAGATAAGATAGGATGTCTTCATGGCAAGCAAAAAAAAAAAAAAGTTATAGGCCCCCTCAGTTTCTCTCGCCTGCCTGGAGGTGGGAGTGATGGTATCTACATGATTAACTGTATTTCTTCCTGTGCTTTTGTCTCTCTGACCATCTGTTTGTACCCATTATTTCTTTGGTTCTGATGATTGCTCTGACTTTTTAATTAGAGGCAGCCTGCCGTGGTGTTAGGAGAAATGGGATTTGAAGGACTGAGTCCATAGCATAGCTATTTCCTTAGCTGTGTGTGTTAGTTTAAATCATTTCTGAAGCTCCTCTCAGATATATGCTATAATCTTAATTCTATAATTGCAGCCTTCTTTTCTGTTATCAGATATGGATCTCTCTTTGTCTTCTTGATGCTTACCCTCTCCATAGCAAGTTGGATCTAGTGCCTCTGAATTGCTTCATTGGGACAGCTGTTTTTTTCTCATATTTTCCCTCCAGGATGAGTCAAAAGCTTGTTAGGGTTTTTGTGTAGTGGAGGTGGGGTAGAGGCTAGAAACTGACCATAGTCAGCTGAGAATCCATTCCAGACCAAATTAATTTGGAGAAGATGGAGGAGTCAGAGAAGAAGCTATGGCTAAGAGCTGGGGAGAATTGAAACTTTGAACATAGATTTTCCAAAATAATTTGCTCATGGTCAAAGCTGGGAACATAGCAGCAGCCATCTGGGAAGAGAAAGGAATGAAGCTTAGCCACCCACACGGAGCCGTTACTGTTGTCATTGTTAGTTACTGTAACTAACATTTCCTAGCCAGCAAACCATATCTTAATGACTTAGCCAGCCTGAATATAGAAGCATATGAACTGATTCCTAGGCTGAAACATTTACTGCTTCAGTAGGCATTGCTCTGTGCCTAGCATTGTGCTTGGTTCTGGGGCAGAGAGGTAGGGTGGGATGGGGAGGCAAAGAATTGTAAATATTTGTTAAGTTCATGCCATCAGGGAGATCAAATGCTTCTAGACTGGAAAAGCTAACACTTTAGTCAGGAGATAAGATATGGACATGAGTTTAGTAACTATGGATGAATGGTATGGTCTAAGTGTCAGAGGATGCCAGAAGAGTCAGAGACCCTTGAGTGGGTCTGATTTTCCCTGGGTTGCTCATTTAGAGGGATAAGGAGTAATATTCGTTTTGGCCACTCATGCAGCTTGAGGAATCTGTGTGGAAAGTAAAGGGACAGATTCAAGCTTTTTTTCTTGGTAATGTGGTCTATGGGCTTGATTTGGTAATAGGTATGTGTGTCATTCTGGCAGGAGTATTTGTCGAATCATTATAGTTGTGCTTGACTCTTCACATGTTTCTCTTTCTCTTTTTCTCCTGTCCAGGGTTTCAGAGCAATTTCACTGGGTAATTTGAATAACCTAGTATACATCCCAAAGGAAGAGCCAGGGATTGGAAAGGCATTTGGGGAAAATATATGGTTACCTAAACACTCAGACCCAGTGGGAAGTGTTGACCTAAGCAGGAAGATTCCATTATCTGGATGCTGGGTTACCTGTAGAGTGTGAGAAAATAGCATCCCTAAAAGACTTTATAGTACCTTATTGGGGTTATGGAAGTTTTGTATATGAGGAGACATCAGAATTATGGATATGTGGGTTGTTGCTGTTTTTCATTTTTTTTTATATATTAAGAAAGCACTGTTCCGACATGTTCTCATAGGTGAGGTTAAGGATTTGGTCCTCTGGGATGGAAGATGAAAGCCATCTCCTGGAGAAGAACTGAACTGCTGAATACATGGCAGTTACCAGATCTGGGGGTGGAGATTTAAAGACACAAGAGCCCAATCATGCAGCACTGGCAGTGAGATGATTATCATCTGCTGGTAGATAATAGGAGCACCATTGAGTAGTGTCTGAAGATGTCTTGGAAGAGTCATCAGTCAATAAGCATTCATTAAACATAATCATTTTTTAATCATCTACTACATTCCAAGTACTTGTATTACTAAGCACTGGAGAGAGGCAGAAACTTGCTGAAAACAAGCAATGCCATGAGCACAAAGTAACCATAGAAGGGAGTATTGATAAGTTGAAGGGTGAGAGGGAACAAACCCTGATTGCTCCCATCAAGACAATACTGTTGGGACAGCTAGGTGGCCCAGTGGATAGAGCACCAGCCCTGAAGTCAGGAGGACCTGAGTTCAAATCTGGTCTCAGACACTTAACATTCCCTAGCTGTGTGAACCTGGGCAAGCCACTTAACCTCAATTGCATCAGCAAAAAGAAAAAAAAGACAATACTGTTTGTTTATATTAACTTATAAAAAAATTATTCACATCTTCAGCTTTTCAAGCCAATGCACTTAAAAAAATGTTTTTAAACACACATTGCTTTGTGAATCTTGTTGGTAGAGAAAAAAAAAATCAGAGTAAAAGGGAAAAACCATGGGAGAGTTAAAAAAAAAAAACAGAAAAAAGAAGTGAACATAGCATATGTTGATTTACATTCAGTATTCTTGGTTCTTTTCCTGTATGCAGATGGCATTTTCTGTTCAAAGTCTATTGATTGCTTTGGATCACTGAACCACTGAGAGGAACCAAGCCTTTCATAGTTTATTTATCACACATTCTTGTTGTTACTGTGTACAATGTATTCTTGGTTCTGCTTGTTTTACTCAGCATCAGTTTGTGTAAATTTTTCCAGACCTTTCTAAAATCTTGCAAGCCAATGTACTTGTAATGGAAATTGGTAAATATGCTTAGGGGAGTTTCAGGTTATATAATTCCAAGAGAATCTGGTTGGGGATAACTGAAGTAGAGACATAAGAGGCCTCTAAAGTGTATCTGGAGCAGCTTGGTAGCATAAGGGGGGACCTGGAGTCAAGAAAACTCGAGTTCAAATCCAGCCTTAGACTTACTAGCTGTGTGATCCTGGACAAGTGCTTACCCCTGTTTTCTCATCTGTAAAAGGAGCTGGAGAAAGAAATATCAAACTCCACCAAGAAAATGCTAATGGAGTCACAAAGAATTGTATCTGACTGAACATGATTAAACAGTAACAAAAAAATGGTTTGAGGGCCTTTCTACCAGGAGGAAGTCTCTCACACATGTTTTTCAGAGCCTCAGGTCTTTCTCAGTACAAACTCTAGAATTAGAATTTCATTAAGTCAGACTTGGATTGGCTTTGTTTTCCAACCTATATCCTTCTATCATATCCTAGGAAATGGAAATCCAGCATTACTTGAAAACTGCTAATGAGGTGGAAGTCTACCTCCTGAGTTATCCCATTCCACTTTGGGAGAGGTCTATATGTTAGAAAACATTTCTTTACTTTGAGAGTAGAGAATTGAACCCAACTCTCAGAATTTCCAGTTCCTTCATCTCCTTTAATATTTCTTCTATATATAATACTACTGAGCACTTTTTGAATACCCTCTGTGCTGGCTTCTATGACACTACTCTCTTGTTCTCCTTTTATTCTTTTGACTTCTTCTTAATTTATTTCTCCTAATAGTTGCTTCCCTAAATGGCTGTTCTTTACTTATTTTATATGGGAACGGGTATGCCGAGTATCTCTATCATTAATCTCTTCAGAACATAAATATGGGTCAGATCCCAAATTCTCAACTTTCTAGAGGTAATTCTGGAGCTCAGGGTATAGGATTGGCAATAAGAACAGGAGCAGAATTAAAATTTTTACTCCTCTGTTGTCTGATTTACATCACTATTCGTACAGACACAGAAATAATTCTTATGGAATTTAATCACTCAAGTATTATAATGTGTTCTGGGGAAAGAAGTACAAAGAATGAAACAATCCCTACTCTCAATGAGTTTATATTCTAATAGAGGAGACAAGTACGTATAAATACATATGTAGCACTAATATAAAGTGTGTGTATATATACACACATACATACTATATATATACACATGTATATATATGTGTGTGTATGTATGTTTATATTTTGTATTAGAAGCAATGGAAGCCACTGGAATTGCTTAAATAGAGGAGTTTTATGATTTTATGTACAATTGTGTTAGATCACAAACTCCTTTCCAAAGTGGGATTCTGACTCATGGGAACGGAATTGTTTAGTAGAAAGAGTAGAAGAGTCTTAGGTTCCAAGACTTGCTATCTGTGTGATGTTGGAAAAGTCCCTTTATCTCTTTAAGCTTTGTTTTTTCATCTGCTTAATGGAAATAATCTCTTCCCTGCCTACCTTACCTCACCAGGCAGCTGTGAGAAGTAAATGAGATAATATGTTTTGTAAGCCAGGAGCCCAGTACAAACACAATGTATTAATATTATCTTGTTCTCATCTTTCAATTATTATTATTATTATTGTTATTATTATTAGCTGACACAAGTATGTGCCTGTCTGGATGTCTCTACTCATCCAGAGAAACAGACAGACATGCCCCTGCCAGACTAAAACACCTGGTGGGCCAAAGCAGCTGAAAGGCACGTGGCTACTCGCCCACATGGACATGTAAACTTCTATACACATGCTTGAATGATGAGGATGGCCCCCTTCATGCCAGGGTCTTATAATTCAGAACAGATACTCTTGTTGCACTCGTGATACCCAACAGGAGACAGGTGATTTCCCTCAGGCTAGTAATGGGCAAGTGGGAAGGAAGTTGAATCAAGTCAATAAGAATTTATGAGTGTTGTGTGCCAGGCACTGAGTTATAATGACAAAAAAGAAATTCTTCTGTTTGTTTCCTGATATCAGTAAGTAGCCTCTTCATCTTCCTTGAGTTTTATGGCATCTGACACTGTTGAGTGCTTGGCCTGGAACCTTAGAGGAACCCATTCATTGGCTTTCCAATCTCAAACCCACCTTCAATCTTTCAAGAAACTTGAGTTGATGTCTGACTTTTGGATGGTTTATATTCTTTGTTTTTTTTTTTTTTTTTTTTTTTTTTTGTTGTTGTTGTTGTTGTTGTTGTTGAGGCAATTGGGTTAAGTGACTTGCCCAAGATCACACAGCTAGGAAGTTTTAAATGTCTGAGATGAGATTTGAACTCAGGTCCTCCTGACCTCAGTGCTCTATCCACTATGCTATCTAGATGCTCTGGAAGGTCTATATTCTTATATTGCCTCAGTTTTTCCTTTTTACCTAAAAGTTTCTAAAGAAAGTTTTTTTTTTCTTTACAGACCTTCCATTCAAAATGCTTTCCTCACTTACCTGTCACATTATCTGAAATCTGCCATTGTAGAGTGATAAACCCTGTCTCCTTTTAATCTGAGTTATGAGTGTAGTAAGTCTGAGGATCATAGAAGCTCAGATTTGGAGAGGACTTCAAAGATAAACTAATCAAACCTGTACTTAGCAACCTCCCCTTCTTCCCCCCCCCACCATCCCCCTCAACAATCAAGCAGTCTTTATTTAAGTACTCTTGAAACAGCTCACTATTTGATGCAGTCCATTCTATTGAGGTTAGCTCTGATTATTGTGAAGTTTTTTTTTTTCTTATATTAAGGCTAACTGTCTCATTTCATTTCCCACTCATTTTCCTCGTTCTATTTTCTGAAGCCAAGCAGAACAAACCTAATTTGTCTTCCATGTGACAATCCTTTACATTCTTGAAAGCAGCTGTGTTCCCCTAAGTCTTCTCTTTTCCATGCTAAATGTCCTTAGTTCCTCCAACTCAGCCCTACAAGATAAAATTCTAAGCCCTTCATGATCCTGGTTGGACTCCTATGGAAAAACTCCAGTTTGTTAGTGACTTTCCTAACATAGCAATCAGGGACTCCAGAAAGTTACCCAGTTTCTGAGTTATTAGTTGCTTAGAATTCTCTCCACTGATGTGTTTACTTTAACTGTTTAGTCAAAGCACACACAGTTCAAAGCAAAAGTATTTAATGAAATAGCATAGCAATAAAAATAACAACAGAACATTCTCCTTATAAGCTCACTATTCCACAAATACACAGAGAATCAACAAATTTGACATTTGTAAAGGATCTCAAAAACCATCTCATTTAACCCATGCATGAAAATAGTTTCCACTAGAATGCACTAAACCAGATATTGTCTAGCTTCTGCTTGGAAGTGGGGAATTCTTTATCATCCCCAATAAGCAAAGATTCCTAAATGATCATATTGGAACTACTTGTCTTCTTAGCTGTGAGTCTATGTCACAAATAATTTTAGATTATAAACTGCTTGAAAGTAGAGATTCTTTTTTTTTGTATTTTGTATTTTTATCCCAACACTAGCTAACACATCTGGAATGAAAATTATAAATAATTTTTAACTGTGAAGAGAAAAAGCTGTGTGATCTTGGACAAATCATTTAACCCTGTTTGCCTCAGTTTCCTCAACTGCAAAATGAGCTGTAGAAGGAAAGGGCAAACCAGTCCAGTATCTTTGCCAAGAACACTCCAAATGGGGTCACAAAGAATAGAACATGAATTAAAAATGACTCAACTGGCATTAAGCTAAATTTGACTCTTTTAAATTCTCCCCCCACCCCTATTGCTTCTGATTCTGCCCTCTGAGGCCAAATAAAAACAAACCTAATCCCTCCTTCACATGATAAGACTTTAATATAGCCATCATATTCCTCCTAAGCCTTCTTTTCTCCAGGCTAAATATTCTACATTTCTTCAACTGAATTTCATATGAAATGGACTCAGAGTCCTTCCATATCCTAATTGCCCTTCTCTGGACATTCTATAGCTTTTAAATATCTTTTTTAAAACTGTGGTATCCAGAACTGGATTCAACACTCTATATAATTGTAAGAAGGACACAGTAAAGAGAGCTGATAACCTCCTATTACTAAGACCAAAATGGCAATTTTTTTTTGGCTGCTACATCACATTTATGGCTCTGGTTGAGCTTGTAGTACATGAAAATGCCCAGAATTTTTTCAGAAAAACTATCTAACTATGCCCCAATTTTATACTTTTGAAGCTGATTTTTTTTTTGTAACCAAGTATAAGACTTTACGTGAATTTCTTATTAGATTTCATCTTACAAGATTTCTTCCATTACTCTGGTCTGTCAGTTAATAAACATTTATTAAGAACCTTCTAAATGTCAGGCACTGTGCTAAGTGCTGGGGGTACAAAAATAAACAAAAAAATAGACCCTGTCCTCAAGAAATTTATAATCTGATCTAAGAGATGACAAGCAAAAAGATATGTATGAACAATCTACATATTGGATAAATAGGACATACTTAAGAGAAGGAAACCATTAGAATTAAGAAGGGTTGGGGAAAGCTTCTATAAAAGATGGGATTTTAGTTGAGATTTAAAGAAAGCTAGGAAAACCCATAGGTGAACATGAGGAGGGAAAGCATTTCACACATGAGGGACAGCCAGATAAAATGCCCAATGTATTCAGCCTATCAAGATCCAAGGCATATAGGTGATACAGTGGATGGAACATTAGGCCTGAATTCAGGAAGATTTGAGTTCAAAAGTGGTCTCAGACACTTAGTAGCTTCGTGACTCTGGGCAAAGCACTTAACCTTTGTTTTATCTTAGTCTCCTTACTTGCAAAATGGGGATAATATTATTATCTCCATACCATACATTTGAGGATCAAATGAAATAATGGATGTAAAACATTTCATAGACTCTATAACATTGGATAAATGCCATTGCTGTTATTAAAATCCCTATGGATTCTGACTCTCTCATCCAGTATGGTAGCTATACCTCTCCACTTTGTGGCACCTGTGTTTCATGAGCATATCATTTATATCTTTATCTAAGTTATTCACAAAAACATTAAATAGAATAGAGCTAAACTCTCACAGAGAAGACAGAAAATACATGGGGACCACTCATACAGCATACATAGATGGTGAGCATGTATAGTCAAGGTACATGCATGGTGTGGTAATTCTTATCTCCAAATCTCAGAGATGGTGATGTCTTCAGGTTCTGTCATCATATTTCTCCTTGCTGTGCCTGATTTTAGCTCTAGTGGGTCTTAAGATAATCAGCCCTCTTCAGGTTAACTTAATATTCATTAGGATTCTGTGGTTAGTAAACTACTTCCATTCAAGGAAAGTCTATAGTCATCTCTGCCAACCATTGGAGGTTGCTATGATAATTAAATCTCTCCCTCATAGGGGAGGGCTGTGACTTTTAGCTGTAGTTACTTATTTTCAGTTGTGTATGACTCTATATGACCCCATTGGGGATTTTCTTGGCAAAAATCCTGGAGGGGTTTGCCATTTCTTTCTCCAGCTCATTTTGCACATGAAGAAACTGAGGCAAACAAGGTTAAGTGAGTTGTCAAGAGTCCCACAGCTAACAAGTGTCTGAGGCCAGATTTGAACTCAGGAAGATGAGTCTTCCTGACCAAGCCTGGTACTCTATCCATTGTGCCACATAGCTGCCCCAGTTGTAGCTACCACATTCAGTAAATATGTTATTTTTAGTTCTGTTATTTTGTCCTGTAGTCACCGGCGATTGCTGTGCCTAGCTTTTTTTGCCTGAAAAAAAGTGATAAAAAAAATTTCAGTGAGGTTTCTTAGCTGGTGACTATGAAGCTCATCAAGACTAGCCAAAGAAGGCAGCAGATACCCAGATCACGATTTGCTCTTTGAACTCCTCTCTCTTTTATTATTTCAACTGACTCCTTCAGTTCAATTCCCATCTGGCTAATGGTCAAAAATGCATGTTAATTGTGGGATCTTAGAATATCCTTTTGTTTAGAGCAAGTATTCTCAAGAATTCACATCGCAAAGAAAAAAGAGCTAGAAATGGTGAGCTGAAAGAGCTGAAACAGATAGTAAAACTGGTGAGAAATCTGTTTTTCAACCATCACACTCCTCTGTTCTCTGCCAAACACAGGGAACAGGCTGATTAGAGATGACTGAAAAGGTTGATGGTTCATCATGCTTCTTTCCATCAATTTAGCACGGGTTGGTTTTTTTATAGAAACATGTAGCATTCAAAACTGAGCATAATATTCCAGATGAGTACAGTGGAATAGTTCCTTTCCCTGTTCCAGATTCTTCGATATTTTTTGGATTTGTGGTTTCATTTTATATTAGTACTTTCTCCACTAATGCTAATGGCAACCCTTCAATTCCTTCATTGATCTTCATGTGTGGGATTATATTGAGTTTCACATGATTTATAATCTGCAGATAGGTAACTCGAGGTATAATCCATTCAAGAGCTATTGTCCTTTACAAGTACAAAATGATCCACTCATAATTTGAAAAGGGATACTTTTTACAAGGTATGAACTGGTCTAGCACTCCTGATCTGAAAGGGGCATGTGTTTCCCAAAACAGTTTTCAGTAGTTATAATGGCCAAAAATACATCCCTGGTGGTCAGTGTTCTTGTGATGACATTTTCCAAATTTAGTTGGTTCTTCAGATGTTGGACGGATAATTAATTTCCATTTCTGTACTTAGAGTATTTACAACTTTCATTCCAGTGGCATAGTCTTCAACCTTCACAACACAATGAAATACAAGAGCAGGACATTTGTTAAAATTCTGTACACTACCTGTATTAGGCAGCCTAAGATCTAAGAAGCTTTTTCAATGTCACATTATGGGATCATATTGCATTTGTGGTGCACTAAAACTCCTAAATCTTTCTTTCCCCACATAAATTGTATTTATCTAATCTTTCCTTACCATGTACTTTTGTAGTTGATGTAGGAATTTGCATTTAGACCTGTTAAAATTAATTATGTTAGATGTTGCCTATTCTATTCTATCAATATTTTGTGTGATTCTTTCATGTAATGTGCTAGTTATATTCCCTAGCTTTGTGTCATCTGCAAATTTGACAAACATGCCATCTATATCTTTATTTTTCCTTTTGCTGAGGCAGTTGAGGTTAAGTGACTTGCCCAGGTCACACAGCTAGGAAGTGTTAAGTATCTGAGGCCAAATTTGAACTCAGGTCCTCCTGACTTCAGGTCTGGTGCTCTCTTCATTGTTACCACCTAGCTGCCCCTCATCTATATCTTAATGTAAGTCACTAAGAATGCTAAGGTCAGATTCCTATAGCACTGCACTACAGATATTCCTGCAGGTTAACATTAATGCATAAATTGCTATCTTCTAGGACCAGTCCTCAAACATAAGCTTTTGTCAAATGCTTTGCTGAAATCCAGATATATTGTACCTGTGGGTATCATTGGTCAATCAGTTTAGCATTCCTTTAAAAATGGTAATGAAATTAGTCTATCAGGATTTGTTCTTGAACTTATTCTAGCTGTTAGTAATCACAGTTTTCCTCTCTATAGGTCTACAGACCACACCTTAAACAATCTATTATAAAATTCCTCAAAGATTTTAAGTTAAGCTCACTAGTGTTTGGTTCAAAGAAACTATTGTCTTGCTGAAAATTGGACTGGTCAGTGTTTCTATTGGGCTTATATCCCAAAGAGATCTTAGAGGAGGGAAAGGGCCCCACATGTGCAAAAATGTTTGTGGCAGCCCTTTTTGTAGTGGCCAGAAACTGGAAACTGAATGGATGCCCATCAATTGGAGAGTGGCTGAATAAACTATGGTATATGAATATTATGGAATATTATTGTTCTGTAAGAAATGACCAGCAGGACGATTTCAGAGAGGCCTGGAGAGACTTGCATGAACTGATGATGAGTGAAACAAGCAGAACCAGGAGATCATTATACACAGCAACAACAATACTACATGATGATCAATTCTGATGGACATGGCTCTCTTCAACAATGAAATGTCTCAAACCAGTTCCAATTGTTCAGTGAAGAAAGCCATATACATCCAGAGAGGGATATGAAATGTGGACCACAACATATCATTTCCATGATCTCTATGCATTGGATTTCCTTTCTCAGATGTTTTTTGGTCATGTAGATATGATTTTTCTTGCACAGCAACATAAGCATGGAAATATGTATACATATATTCAACTTGTCAAGTATTTTAATATAATTAACATGTAGTGGACTTCCTGCCATCTAGGGGAGGGGAGGGGACTAGGGGGGGAAATTTGTAATGGAAAGCTTTGTAAGGATCAATGTTGAGGAACTACCCATACATATGTTATGCAAATAAAAAGCTTTAATAAAAATAAAATAAAAAAAAAGAAAATTGGACTGGTAATTGCCCATCTTTAGTCCTATATTATAATCTCTCCTCTTCCCAGGACATTTTCTTTTTTTTTTTTTTTTTTTTTGCTGAGGCAATTGGGGTTAAGTGACTTGCCTATGGTCACCCAGCTAGGAGGTGTGAAGTGTCTGAGACCAAATTTGAACTCAGGTCTTCCTGACTTCAGGGCTGGTGCTCTAACCACTGCGCCACCTAGCTGTCCCCCAGGACATTTTCAAAGCTCACTGATGGATACTCAGAACACATATCTAGAAACTCTTCTGTTGCTGGGGATATAGTTGATCTGGGGCTGGGTGACTTAAACTCATTGAGGGAAGTAAGGTATGCTGTTAATACCTCTTCATTTATCTTATGTTTTGCTTCTTAATTAATCACTTTGGTTCTAACGTTCCTCATCCCGAAGATTATTTTTCTTAATAGAGAGCTGGGAGATGGGAAGTTCTTCCCTTTCATTATTGTCCATTATCAACTTGCCATGTACTGTAGTGAATGGCATCTTAGTGAAAATGGGTTTTAGATTTTTTTTGTGGAAGAGGATTGGTCTTGGGTGAGAAAATGGGGGCTAAGGACACTGCATTGGAAAATTGGTGGCCTAGAGACAAATTTCACAGATTTTCAAACATATTCAAAACTTCTCTTGGAGGCAATCTCCCAGCTACTCTGAGATCTTTCCCTGGGAATACTGGTGGGGAGGAAACTGGTGGATGATGCTCAATCATGGTCAGGATACCTCATGGTCCCTGATAGTACCTTCTTTACAGATCTCCAGGGATAGCATGATATAGTAGAAAGAAAAATGAACTGTAAGTCATGAGATCTAAGCTGGATTATAGTCATAAATCAGGGGTGTGTGACTGAACCGTCTGGACCTCAGTGGAGGTGTTCCTTCTGTTTCCTACAGGTTGAGTTGTGCAGTAAGAATTCCATTACTGGAAGAGTGGACAGGAGAGAGGCCATTGCCCCACCTCAACTATACTGTGGAAGAAAAGCAAGGGAAAAGGTGAAGAGAGATTCTGTCTCAAAAACTGGGGTTTTCCTTCTTAGCTACTGTCTCTTTAATCAACTACCAGAGATGACTCCTTGAATTAACAAGACTGATTACCTTAGCATACAACTGGCTAGCTCGCTTTTGTGACTGATCCTTTATCTGGCCATTGGCTCGCTACTCTATAATTCCATCTAGTTGATGGAGCAACTTCCTGATAACTTCTGAGAGAGCAAGGAAGTATACCTTATATAGGACTTCACCCTTTTTATAAGATGTGAAGTTTCATATCCTTTGTAATCTGTATAAGGTATGAACCATTCAAGATCTCTTGCCTTTTACAAAATACAAAATGATCCATTCATAATCTGAAAAGGAATATTTTTTACAAGCTGTAAACTTGCCTAGGACTCGTGATCTGAAAGGGTCACATCTTTCCTAAGATATGAACTTGTTTTCTACTTCTGGGGCTGATCCTTAATATCTCATTGTCTCTATTACTTCCCATTACATTCTATTATCTCCTCAAGTGTTCTAGAGGGTACTTATTCAACTTATCAGTTGTCTCCTTAATAACCTAGACACATCAGTTTCCCCATCTGTCAAATGAAGGGAATGACTTAGATAACCCATCTATTGTTGACTATTATACAAGCCTACTCAGGCCAAACCTGAGCCCATGTGATTTCTGGGATGGAGGCCAATTCCAAAATACATTCACACAGTGCTTAAGTTAGGAAAGTCCCATGGGAAGGGCTCGAAGTTTAATGCCATTAGGTCCAGAGATTCCAAAGCTCTAGACCACCACAACTCTTAGGTATTAGAAGGCTTAGGCATTATTCCTTTGAGAAGTGTTGGGGGTGTAGAGAAAACTATATTTATATAGATTCCGTGTATATATAAGTGTGTGAGGGGAGAGGCTAGGTAATTGCATGCACTAATGCAGGAGTCTATTTGTGTATACACAGGTATGAGAGGAAGCCAGTTATAGACATCCATGTGTATGAATAGTTCTAAGGAGCATATGAGCAAGCTAGCAAAAATCTGTTGAATTCTATGTTAGAATAAGAATTTAGATGTGTGTGGGAGTACTTACTACTGTGAGACCTTAAACAAATCATTTCGTTTAGTATCTTCATCTGCAAAATGAGATGGTAGTCTAGATGCCCTCGAAGGTCCCTTCCAGCTTGTCAGCTAGGATCCTATGGCTATAGGAAAGGTAGTCACCGTGTCTTTTTTTTTTTAAAACAGTAGAAAACTTTATTGTATGAGGAACATACTTGAGAAAATTCTAATCTTTTTGTCATCACCCAAAGCATCATAATCTGGGGCAAGTTTGAGGGGGATCTTCTTCCTTCAACCAGGTTGTATTGTGGTTTTGACCCTGCCCATAATGATGTGACCCAACTCCTTCATGGCCCACTTGATCTGATGCTTGTTGATTTTGACATCAAGAGTATTGTGGTGGGGGCAGCTAGGTGGCGCAGTGGATAGAGCACCAGCCCTGAAGTCAGGAGGACCTGAGTTCAAATCTGGTCTCAGACACTTAACACTTCCTAGCTGTGTGACCCTGGGCAAGTCACTTAACCCCAATTGCCTCAGCAAAAAAAAAAAAAGAGTATTGTGGTCAGGACAGCTAGTTGGTGCAGTGGATAGAGCACCAGCCCTGAAGTCAGGAGGACTTGAGTTCAATTCTGGCCTCAGACACTTAACTAGCTGTGTGTCCCTGGGCAAGTCACTTAACTCCAATTGCCTCAGACAAAAAAGAGTATTGGGATCCTTAGTTTTCTTCAGAGTGTCCAGATTTGTCTTGGCTCTAATGGGCACTTTTTCCAGTTGAAATGTGTTGAGTTGATGGAACCAAAATGGTGCAGCAAAGGCAAAGAACTAGAAATATGTTGAATTGCTGAAAGGTAGGGAAATGTTAAAATTTTAGTCTTTTGTGACTATGTACCCTTCAACACTGGCCTTCTGGCCCTCAAGACTTTTATCTTGGCTTCTGTCTTGGGAAGGCAAATACTTCCTCCTTCATCTTAGGCATTATCTTAGGGGAAAGGCCACAGTTTTTATATCTCAGACATCTCAGACTTTCCATTTCTGGTATGATTGCCATGGAGATGCTTTGTTGACTCATTCTTTCTTTCATTCTCTTCATTCCCCCAACTCTTGTGTGAACTTTTCCTTGAAGATTGGCTCTCTCCAAGAAACTGGAAACTGAATGGATGTCCGTCAATTGGAGAATGGCTGAATAAATTATGGTATATGAATGTTATGGAATATTATTGCTCTGTAAGAAACGACCAGCAGGATGATTTCAGAGAGGCCTGGAGGGACTTGCATGAACTGATGCTGAGCGAAATGAGCAGAACCAGAAGATCATTGTACGCGGCAACAACAGTACTATATGATGGACATGTCAATTCTGATGGCTGTGACTCTTTCCAACAATGAGATGATTCAGACCAGTTCCAATGATCCTGCAGTGAAGAGAGCCATCTACACCCAGAGAGAGGACTGTTGTAACTGAGGGTGGATCACAACATAGCATTTCACTCTTTTTGTTGTTGTTTGCTTGCATTTTGTTTTCTTTCTCATTTTTTTGATCTGATTTTTCTTATGCAGCAAGATAATTGTATAAATATGTATACATATATTTTAACATGTTTAACATCTATTGGATAACTTGCCATCTAGAGGAGGGAGTGAGGGGAAGGAGGGGGAAATTTGGAACACAATGTTTTTCAAGAGTTAATGTTGAAAAATTATGCGTGCATATGTTTTGAAAATAAAAAGCTTTAATAAAAAAAAGATTGCCTTCAATCTAGACTCTTTTTTTCCCTCAGATTTTCCACCCTAATAGATGTTCATGTCACTTTTCCACACTCACTGCCTCCCTCAGTCACACAATCCCTTGTTTCCTTCTTTCTCAGGGTTAGGAAAATTTTCCTGATGTCCAACCTACATCATGTTGAAGATGACAGGGTGTTGATGATGCTGAAGGAGGGGGAGGGAAAACTTGACCTGCACAGATAATGCTAAATAGAAATAGATGTTGGTTATTTCTCAAATGACCAGAAGGTGGGAGTGTTGTTGCAGGAATAGCAGGCTCAGGGTTGTTCTGTTCCTCTTCTCAGATTCCTGAAGCCTGGCAGGATGGGACTGCTTCTTCAAGGAAATGGAAACTCACGACTGGATAACACCTTAGAATTTATGAAGTAGTTTTTTTTTTTTTTTCAAACAACCCTGGGAGATGTCACAGAATGTCAGAGCTGGAGAGATCTTAGAGATCAGGTATTCACAGGATCAAAAAGAATCAATCTCAGGGTTGGAAGAAGCCTCAGAAGTCATTCTGTCCAAACCATACCTCACTTTGGAAATGCTGAAGGTGAGGCTCAGAGACATGCTTAAATTCACAAATCTAAGGAAATAAGCCAGGAAAGAGACTATATTACTAGGGCACTTAGATGGCTGAGTAGGCAGAGTGCTAACCATGCAATCAGGAAGGCCTGAGTTCAAATCTTGTGGCAGATGCTAATTAGCTGCGTAACTCTAGGCAAGACATTAGCCTCCATCTGCCTCAATTCCCTCTCTAAAATAAGAATAATAGCACCAATATCTTAATATTGTTATGAAGGTCAAAAGAATGAATAAAATGCCTTGCAAGCTTTAAAGGCAATATTAGAATTTGCATTCTGCTCTTAGGGCAGTGCTGACACATAATAGGTGTTTAATAAATGTGTATTAATAGATTGACTCCTTGCTCCAACTTCAAGACTCTTATTATTATGCAAGACCTCTTCCATAGGCAGGTATATGAATATTATCATCCTCATTTCAGAGATGAGGATAAGAAGCCCAGAAAAGTTAAGTGACTAGAACGGTAGGAAGATCTGGCACTCAAACTTAAATTTTCTTACTCTAAATGCAAAGTACTTTCTTATTACCCCCATCTAGATCTGGCTAGTAGAGCCTGGAGACAGTAGCATGGGAGATCCAGAAAACAGGTGCCCTTGGGTTATTGATAGAGTAATTAGTTGGCTGCAAGGGAACCAGAGAGATAGGAGCTTCTCCTTTCCCAACCTTAGTCCCTTAAATGATACCTGATCTTATGTACTGTTTCTTGATTATAAATATGGCTCCTCCTTTCCTCAAGTCATACTGCATTAATATCTCCCTCTCCCCCGTCCCAGATCCTGTGTTGTTCCTGCTTCTCTTGAAGATCCTTGGTGCTCCATGAAAAGGTGCTCCAAGTCACTATTGATCAGAGAAATGCAAATTAAGACAACTCTGAGATACCACTACACACCTGTCAGATTGGCTAAAATGACAGGAAACGATAATGATAACTGTTGGAGGGGATGTGGGAAAACTGGGACACTGATACATTGTTGGTGGAACTGTGAACAGATCCAACCATTCTGGAGAGCAATTTGGAACTATGCTCAAAAAGTTATCAAGCTGTGCATACCCTTTGACCCAGCAGTATTTCTACTGGGCCTATATCCCAAAGAGATTTTAAAGGAGGGAAAGGGACCCACATGTGCAAAAATGTTTGTGGCAGCCCTTTTTGTAGTGGCAAGAAACTGGAAATTGAAAGGATGCCCATCAATTGGAGAATGGCTGAATAAACTATGGTATATGAATGTTATGGAATATTATTGTTCTGTGAGAAACGACCAACAGGAGGATTTCAGAGAGGCCTGGAGAGACTTTCATGAGCTGATGCTGGGTGAAATCAGCAGAACCAGGAAATCATTATACACAGCAACAAGACTATACGATGATCAGTTCTGATGGACATGGTTCTCTTCAACAGTGATGTGATTCAAACCAGTTCCTATTGTTCATCGATGAAGATAGTCATATACATCCAGAGAGAGGCCTGTGGGAACTGAGTGTGAACCACAACACAGCATTTTAACGCTTTCTGTGAATATTTCCATGCATTTTGTTTTCCTTCTTAGGTTGTTTTTTCTTCTTCTCTTTCTAGATCTGATGTTTCTTGTGCAGTAAGATAACTGTATAGATATGTATACATGTATTGTATTTGTCATATAATTTATCCTAGTTAGCATGTATTAGATTACCTGTCATCTAGGGGTGGGGGGTGGGGGGAAGGAGGGGAAAAGCTTGGGAAAAAAAAGTTTTTGCAAAGGTCAATGTAGAAAAATCACTCATATGTTTTGTAAATAAAAAGCTTTATAAAAAAAAAAGAAGATCCTTGGTGCTCAATTGTAGGCAGCTCTTTTTCATTCAGGGGCCACTCTTAGCACTGCCTAAGTCTTACTGGACTTCTGAATTTTCTATTCTCTCTTTCTCAGAAAAGGGATTGGGAGCAGGTGAAAAGTGGAAAGTTTGTAGACTTGTAAGAATAAATGATGGAAAGGAATAGAAATCATCTATTTATTTATTTGGCAATCAGTGGCTTGCTCAGCATCACATAGCTAATAAGTGTCTAAGTCTGAATTTGAACTCAGGTCCTCCTGACTCCAAGGCCAGTACACTGTCCATTGTGCCATATAACTGCCCCTTAGAAACCATCTATTTCTACCTTCTCATTCTAGAGATGAGGAAAGTAAGACTCAGAGGAGTTGACTTGGCCAGTCTTCCCTGGCTAGTGGTCTTATATAGTGCAGATAGTAAGGGATTAGTCAATGCTACTGTTGATGAAGATGAAGAAGCCAGACCAAGGAAAAGGACACTGAGGGTGTCCCAGGTCTATTCAGAGGAGGAGGTAATGCCATTGGTTAGCTTTGAGGAGAATGCTGGGTTGGGAGTCAAGAAGGATTTGATTCAAGTTCTATCCTAGGCAATTATTGTCCTTATGATTCTGTAGACTTGTATTTTAGGCTTTCTGACCCTCACTTTTGTTATCTCTAAAATGGGAGTGATTATAGTGTCTATTTCATAGGACTGTGAAGATCAAATGAGACAATATACATGAAGCACTTTGCAAGCCTCCAAGGCTAGATAAATGTTAGCAATGGTGACTGTCAGTCATTCATGCAAACTCATTAAACCACTTTGACACTATGGAGGATCAAGAGCCTTGGATTTGGAGGCAGAGTAGTTGGGTTTGAATCTTGGGTCTATGATTTCTTATATTTGTGACACTGAGCATGTCAGGGCACAGGGAGCAGCCTTCTCATGTGCAAAATGTGGGCTTGGGACCAGATGTCCTATAAGGGCCTTTCTAAATGCTCTGAACCTGGGATCCTATCATGAACTCATCCTAAGCTATGTACTGTCAGGAAAAGAGAGGAAGGGGAGAGATGAAGGAGAGGGGAGAGGTGGAGGGGAGAGGAAGAGAGAAAAGGAAAGGTAGAGGGGAGGGGAAGACAGAGAAAGAGAGGAGGGGAAAGGAAGAGAAGGGAGGGGATGAAGGGAGGGGAGGGAAAGGGAGAAGAGAAGAGGAAGGGAATGGGAAAAAAGGGAGGGGAGGGGAGAAAAAAGGGGAGAGAGGTTGGGAGAGGAGGGAAAGGAGGAGAGGGGAGAGAAGAACAAAGGAAGAGAGGGGGAGAGAGAAATGGAAAGGAAAGAAAGGGAGAAGAGGGGAAGGGAGGAGAGGGGAAGGGAATCAGGAAGGGAAAGAAATGACAGGAGATGCAAGGGTCTCTCTATGCAGTCTTATGAGGGAACCAAGCAGGTGGACATTAGTCCTCCCCAGATCAGCATAAGAAGGATGTGCCAGAATTGTCACTAGGTAGTATGTACACCTCAGCATTCAGTGCAGGTAATCAGAACTGGGGGAGTTTGGTGAGAGAAGAGATGCTTTAAATTGGCAAATCAGGGAAGGCTTTTGGGAGGAGGTGACTCGAGCTAGAAAAATCAGATGCTGCAACTGTGGCTCAGTTCACTAAAACTGGCTGAGATGCATCAGCCCGATGCTGTTGGCAGAGATGAGGGAAAGCTCACTTTTCCCCTTAGCCTACATGTTTATCTTTCCTAAGCTAGATTCTTCTTGTACTAGGGAAAAGCAGATGTCAACAGCTCAGGTCTGGCTGTTACTTTCCGATCTGCGTCTGGTTTTGGCTCCCGGAACTGACTGGCTGCATTTGGTTTTTTCCCTGAGTTGTGATCTGCCATCTGTGATTCACAGGTCAAGCTGGAGGGAAGGACCTTCCACTCCCTCTCCTGCATTCTCCCCTGTTTTTACAGCATTTAGCAGGCTCATAGCTTCAGGCAGGCTCTGATCCCACACCATCCAGAGCAGGAGCTCTGGCAGGTGCATGTGGCATTGGAGCCTCTGGCATCTTACTAGTGGGCTACCATAGGAAAAATGACCAGAATATTGGTTCTCTAGTTTCTCCAGGTGCTTTGTCAGCTGGGGTAGCTACCCTCGGCATGGCATTACTGCCACTTCATCTATGCCAACCTGGGAGCACTATTGTGTGGCAGAGCCTCCCAAGGGTGCTAGGTAGTAGCAGCTGGCATATGAGCTCATGCCATCTGGGCACCCTGATCCCACAGCTGGAGACTGGGGGCATGATCCAAAAGGACACTTGATACTGCTTCTTTATTGATTCCCTTGAAAGGATTAGAAGGCTGGTCCATTGGGTGAGAGAAGGAGGAGGGTGACTGTGCCAATTAACTTTACATCTGCCTTGGAGACTCTTGCCCCATCACTATCTGGATTCTTCTAAGTAGCTCCCAGGTTGTGCCCAATCTCCCACGTCACTATGGGGTCTCTTCTCTTTGTTCACCCTCCCCCTCTGAGAAGTGTCCAGACAGCTTTGGTCCCCTCATCGACTTCCTAATCCCAAATCTCTCCTCTTCTTCCCCATCTGCCATTGAATTTGTCATAGGATGGATACTAAAACCCCATCTGGAGGGGATTCAGGAGACCAGAGCTGTCCAGCTGCCACTATCTTTTCTTCTCTTCCTTAAAGAATGTTAGACCTGGAAAGGGACTTTAAAGGACAATTAGTCCAGTCCTTTCATTTTAGAGCCCAGACAAAGGAGGCTCACACAAAAGAAGTGACATCATTCATTTAGTTGTGCATGCAATAACCATTTATTAGGCACTATCATGTGCAAAGTCAGGCACTGGATGACCAGAAGAACAAGGATGTTTATGACCTGGTCCTTGCCTGGAAATGGCTTTTGGGCTATAGCTCAAGGACATACAAGCTAGTTAGGAACAGTTGGGACTTGAACCTGGGGCGCCTGATTATGCCTAATTCTCCAAATTCTTCTGTGGCTCTTTCTGCTGTAGGCATCTTCTGGCTCCCTGACTCCCGGCCAGGTCCAGGGATGGGCACTGCTTTGTCCCTCCTCTGGTATGCCCAGCTGTCCTGGCCCTGACTCCTCTGCTCTCCTCTCATTCCTCCCTCCTACTCTCCCCAAACTGTGGGCTGGGTGCCTGCACGCCTCGTGTGTGTGTGTGTGTGTGTGTGTGTGTGTGTGTGTGTCTAGCGGGGGGAGCTGTTTGCTTCTTTTTCTCTAATGGCTGCTGAGAGCCTCTCTTGGATTAATTAATTTGCTGCCCGTCCTGCTCCTCCGGCCCATCTTTTATTCATGGACAGGCGGCGTTCTCTGCCTCACCAGGATGCGGGCATCAATATTTCATCCTTGCTTCATCTGCCAGCTCCTCCATCCCTTCCCCCAACCAGAGCCCACCCAGCTCTAGGATCCCGGGGTGCCTGCTGTGCTGCTATGGATCAAGGGGCAGAGCAGTAGCTGGGATCTTGCTTTCTCTGGCCCTTTTCCAGGCTCCTGGACTACATATAAAGGAGTCTTCCCCTTGAGGACCTCTGAAGTTAAGGTCTGGCCTCTGCCTTCCAAGAGTGCCATGGACAGTGCCAGGAGCTCATGCCAGGAGCTATTCTGAGTAAACAATCTGGAGAGGAATCCTGGAGAGTTAGGAGGAGATCTGAGGAACTTTCCTTGGGCTCTCTGGGTCTAGAGGGAGATTGAGGTCATAGAGCAAAAGGAGGATCTAGTGGAGCTGCCTCCCTGGGGCACGGACACCACTTTCCCCACAACCTCTTCCTTCTTGCTTTGGAAATTCCCTATACCCTCAGGCTTTAACTTGATCTTAGAGCCAGAGGATAGAAGGAAGAGCCTGGGGGTAATTATTTGTTCAGTTCATATGAGTGCCTGTGTGTGTGTGTATTATATAGATACACATATACACACATATATGCACATATACATAGAAAAATATAAATATGTATGTTATACACATTGTCACATACACATGCACATGTACACATGTACTGAATATATACTCAAGCACGCATGCATGCAGATATATGCATCTATGTTCATTTATTAATATATAAGCAATGTAAATATGTATATAGGCATGTATGTTTGTGGGGAGTAGAGAGAAATCTTGAGCAATACTGCCTGCCCTGATTTCTTGTTTAAAGAAGAGATCTGGGAGAAGACAGAAGAGTTGTTAACCATTCTACCTCCTTAAAAAGGGCAATATACATGATTTGATGTAACTGCCTACTGTGTGCCAGACAATGTGCCAAGTGTTTTACAAATAGGACTTCATTTGGCTTTCACAGTAACCATGGGAGTCAGGTGCTACTATTATCCCCATTTTATAGTTGGGAAAGTGAGGCAGGCAAAAGTAACTTGTCTGGGGTCACATATCTAATAATGATTTGAATGTAAGTCTGCCTTACTCCAGGCTCAGAGCTCTATCCACTGTACCAGCCGACTGCTTCTTACACACTTGGAGAAGGGGAAAGTTCATTCTGATCTTTGCTCGGCTACAGAGAAGCATAGAGGCGAGGAAGCCAGACCTGGAGTTAGGAAACACTTGGGTTCAAATCCTTCCTCTGGTATGTACTGGGTGTGTGATTCTGAGCATGTCACTTAGCTACTCTGGATCTTAGTTTTCTTATTTGAAAAATGAAGGGAGTGTACTTCCAAAGGTAACTTTAGAGCTTTAAATCTATGATTTGTGATTTCTAGTATCTGTTTCCTCTCCAAAGCTATTACCCTAGTTTAGCTCTATCTCCATTATTGGCATTATTGTAATAGTTTCTTGTTCGGTCTTTCCTTTCTCTGATATGTTCTCTATACAACCATCACAGGGAGAGCTAAAGCACAGGCTCTTATTGCAAAAAATCTCCAGTAGCTGCCTGTTGTCTTTAGGATAAAATAAAAAGTTTTCTGTCAAGTGAAGTCCACTACTCTAGCCAACCATTCTGGGCTACCTTCCACTGAAACTGGCCTGATTATGAGTGCATCTCTGATCTCTAAGCCTTTGCATAGGCTGTGCCTTATACCTGTCATAGACTCCTTTCTCGTTTCTTCCTCTTAGAATCTTGAATTTCTTTCAAAGCTTAAGTACCACCTTCTACATGAAGCCCATTGGAATTCTTCTCACTGCTGGTTCCTCCCAGCAAGATGCCTGGTGGTGCAGAATGAGTTGTGACTAAGTACAAATTGTTTGATAGGGTATTGGGAAAGTGCTGCAGGTGATAATTATCCCACTTTAGACAGGATAGCTTAGTTATCCCTCTAGTTATTCCTCCTGATAGTATCTTCCTTCCAATTGTCTAGAGCCATGCACATGCTTTAAGTATCATGTCCGACATCACATACATGATGTCTCCCCTATTGGAAAATGAGTTCCTTAAAGATAGGAACCATGTTTCTGCTTTTCTTTGCAGGTGTACCAAACATAGAAGTACTTAACAAGTGCTTATTGACTGACTGATGCCCAACTAGCGGATAATCAAAATCCATCTTAAAGATATGAAATCTGCTATATTCTAGTTGCATCTATAAGACTTTAGTACTATAGAACTACTCTTCCTCCATAATATAATGCCATTAAAATTGTATTTGTGGAGGAACAAATTTGTAGAAACAATAAAAATAATAACACTTGAGATAGATTATAGAAGTACTATTATCCCTATTTTATAGATGAGAAAACAGACTTAGAGAGCTGAAGTGACTTGCTCCTAGTCAGATGGCTAGTAAGAATCAGAGCTCATACATGAACCCAGGTTTCAGACTCTTAAGACCAACACATATTTTATCATACACTAACTTTGTTGCCATTTTTTTCAGGGAGAGATTTGAAAACTAGTCCCACTCATTTCCCCTCATTAATCTTCCCCTTTCTGGCCATTTCCTTATATTCCTGTTTCAATCTATCTTTCCTTGGCTGAGCTCCCCTCCTCCCATTCCCCCAATCTTCTGGACTCTAACTATCAGCACAAGATTTACTAAGTTCATTGGATTTGATCTTCTTCCTTCCACATTTCTCCTCTCTTATCTCTTACTCCCTATTCAGGATTTAATGATTTTCATCTGATAATTTTGAAATTTATACTAAGCATGTGTTGTGTGTTGACATGATAGGGGATGGAATGAGCCATGGGGGGGAAGCAAAGGAAACAAATGGAAGAGAGAGTGAAGAAAGAGGATAGATACTAGAGGGTTTGTTGATAAATAAGTTCCTGCCTCACTGCTCTGCCCCTCTGTCCTCTCCCTCCATCGACATGAGCTTTCTTCTTGAAAATGTGGTTTCTAGTTCATTAAATGGACCATAAGCATTAGCATTGGAAGATAAGTATGGGTGTCTGGGGCATATTCTGTATCAACTTGGAGAATCATTCTGCTGGGGGGGGCAGCTTTTAACTCTTCAGTCCATGGAAAAAGTATGTGTGTGTATGTATGTGCATATATGTGTGTGTATGTGTATGAAAAGAAATAATAAATATGCCATTCTAATCTGGGGCTTCCCACATTTTCTCAAACATCCCCTTTTCTAATCACAATCAGCTGGGAAAATCAGAGAAGGGGGTTTCTGAATCAGCGTTATATAGATGGAATAGCTAACTAATGATATGATATGATTTGAAGGACTCCAGGAGTCTTCATCCCTTCCCATCTACCGCATTGACTGAATTTCCACCATTAATTCCTTGAATGGCATATCTCCCTAGGGGAGGAAAACAGTATATCAATTAGTTTATTCAATGATGTGCTGGTAATGTTTAACAACAAGATCTCGAGGAAAAAATGCATGCAGGGCACACTTTTAAGTTTAATTTGCATTAACATTTTCTCCATCACTTTCTCAAGCTTAGACAATCAATAAAACGACTAACAAGCCTTGATTTATGGAACTGGTTGATTTCCAAAGTGTAAATGCTCAAACTAAAAATTTAACAATTGTCTCTCTTGAGTCAGTACAAGCTGGTCCCTGTACTCCTAAGTTAATAATTTCTTTTTCCAAGAGGTGGAAAAAAGGAGTGGAGAAATATATCAATAAAGGTGAAGGAGAGATCACTGAAAGTAGAGTAAAAGAATGGAGAAAGGAGGAATACAGATTTACTTGGCTGACTTCCCAACTATGCCCAGCTCCTTGAAATCCCCTCCCTGCAACACCTGTGACTTGCCTTCAGTCTTTTCTCTTCTGCTTCCTAGAATTCTTTTCTATTCTTGGAGATCCTTGAGTGAGAGATGGTGTTGGAATGAAATCTAATGGATATTCTCCCCCCCCCTAATTCTTTCTGATTTTTCTTGATTCCCCTCTCTCCTCTTTACCTTCAGATCTTCAGGGCATTTTTAGATAGCTCTCATTAAAAAAAAACAGAAATGGGGAAACTGTTACAAAATAACCCCATTAAGGCAAATTTCTTTAAAAATCCCCTTTCCTGATTTTTTCTGATATGTGAGGATGTACTGGCAGAAGTGACTGGCTGGTTTGATACATATGACATGGACTCTGGTTCCTAGAAGACTTAGGGCAAATCTGGACGGCATTTTGTTCTTCATTGAGAGAGATCCTAGTCTAAGAGCTGTCCAGAAAGAAGAAAAGTTGGAGTTGGACAGAGAGGCTAAAGGGAGGGTAACTGAAGATCTGTAACTGAAAAAATGGGAAACTAGTGGTAGGGAGAGTAAGTCAGAAAGAGAACAGGAAAGAAAAGAGATGGAGCTGTTGAGGTTGGAAGGGACCTTTTAACAGGGATGGTTAGGCATTTGTTTCTAGCTGTAGTGAAATACTCTATTTGAAGTTGCTGTTCAAACATAGTTTTCTTCATGTCTGCTCTCTGTAACTTGTCCTGTTTGAACAGAGGTTCTGAGGGCTTTCTTTCAATTCCCCTCCAAAGACATTCACCATCCTTTCCCCCAGCTCTTCTCTTCTTCCATGGCCCCTCAGGTCCATCTTTCTGGTCCAGGCAGGCAGATCTGCTCTTCTTTTTCCCATGTTACTGGATTCTTACCTTCTTCTGATTTTGAGTTTTCATCCTACTTGTGTAAATTTCTGCTGATGAAGCCATAGCTGGATTATTGCATTTGATTCTGGGGATTACATATTAGAAGAGATTTTGACTAGCTGGGACATATCTAGAGGGCAACTAGAATGGTGGCAGAAAAATAACCTGTCATTTGGGGAACTATTGGAGATTATTATTGAGAGTAATCATCAATCACCAGCATTTATTAAGTACTTACTATGTGCTAGGCATTGTGCTAAATATTATGAACTGTTAAAAGAATTAGGGGTAACTAGCTTGGAGAAGAGAAGACTTAGAGGGCATGATAGTTATTTTCAATTTTTTTCCTATTTATTTATTTATTGAAGTTTTTTTTTATTTTCAAAACATATGCAAGTATAATTTTTTCAACATTTACCCTTGAAAAAACCTTGTGTTCCAATTTCCTACCCCTTTCCCCTACCCCCTCACCTAGATGTCATATAATCCAATATGTGTTAAACATGGTAAAAATATATGTTAAATTCAATATAGATATATATTTATACAATTATCTTGCTGCACAAGAAAAATCAGATCAAAAAGTTTAAAAAAATGAGAAAGAAAATAAAATTCAAGCAAACCACAACAAAATGAGTATATTTTCAAAAATTTGAAGGGATTTCCCAGGGAAGGGGGATTCCTCTTGTTCTGCTTGGCCCCAAGAAGCAGAACTAGGAGCAGAGGTAGAAATTCTTAAGAGGGCTGTACTCATTGGCTGCCCTCACTTGAGTTCTTATGAGGTCAGGATGGATTCTGTTCTATTGTAGTGAAATAACTTTCAGATATGATTACTGAGTCATTGCCAGTGACTTCTGGGAAATTGTGGAGAATGAGATGTGCAATGATGCCTCACTGTATTTGGGAGGTGGTCCAGGTTTTCTTTAAGACTATGGAGCTAGAGTATGTGGTCTTGTAGATTTTACCCAGCTGGAAAGGTGGGTATTGACTCAATGATTTACTGGGGTTATTTTTTCCTCCTGAGGACTAGCTTAGATAAGTTTAGAGACACCCATCAACAGAGTGATGTATTTTCCCCCTACAACACATGAAGATCATTACTAAGGCAGAAGGAGGGTTTTGATTTGAGCTGATAGAGAATATGTCACTGCGGCACTGAACAGAAGTAGAGAATGGGAAGATTGAAATTTGGCAAAATTGTGCCACTTTAAAAAAACAGGCAACAAGACAGATTCTTCAAAGTATAGTCTTGTGCATTTAATTTTTACTTTTGACATAATTCTAGAAGGCATTATTAAAGAAATAGCCTATGACGACTAGGAAAAAGGAGTAGTGATCATTAAGATCTACCATGAGCTTATCAAAATTTGCCTTGCCAAACTAACCTTACTTTCTTTTCTGGGAAAAGAGTATATCTGACTATCAGCAGAGCATTTGCCAAAGCCTTTTATAATAGTCTTATGAACAAAATAAAGAGTTTTGGACAGCATGGGAGAACATTTAGGTGAATTCTAAACCAGCCCAATGGCCATACCCAAGGTGTAGTGATTGAATTATGCCAACCTAGAAGGAGGTCTGTGGTGGAGCTCAAACCTGCTCTGGTTGATATTTTTATCAAAAACCTGAATAAAGGTCAAAGGCACAAATGGCATTATTTTTCTTATCAAATTTTCAGATAACAATGAAATTAGGAGGGACACTGGATAATAGAATTAGGATTTGTAAAGATCTTGAAAAATTAGACTGATATGTTGAATAGAACAAGATGAGTCTTAATGGGGATAGAATGTATGCTTGCCATATGCTTAAAAAATCAACTTTACACATATGAGATGAGGAGTAAGTAGCTAAATAGCAGAAAATGACATGGGATTTTGATGGGCCAACATGTCAGTAGTGAGACATGGCAGCCAAAAGGGGATGGGGAAAAAGAAATCTTAGGCTATATTAAAAGAAGTGTAGTGAATGTTTTATATAACTTCATATATTTAATGGGTATCACATTTCATGCCTTCTCCGTGGATGGTAGAGGGAGTGGAGACAACTGAGTGGAGTAGAGTAAAACTTGAAAAAAAAATGAAAATTTTGGAGGGTAATTTTTAAAAATTTTAAACTTAAATACAAAATAAAAAAATCATTGCCATGTACACAGTAAACCATAAGAGAGGATTCAATATAAAACAACAAATTTCCATTTAAAAAAACCTATATAATAAATATTGCACATTGTTTTCAAAGCTGCCCAGCTTTTCTTTGCTTCCTTTTTGGTTTTCTTTTGTTCTTTGCTATGTCTTTTTTACTTTATTTTTTCCCCTCATTTTCTCTCTACCACCCTAAAGAAGGCTACAATTAAGCATTGACAGATACATACATATACATATATATACATATACATATATATACATATATATACATACATATAAAGCATAGACATCTATATACTCATACACATATATGTAAGACTGCACTATACTTATTTCCTCCTATCATCTGTTTCTCTGAAGGTGGATAGCATCTCCCTTTATAATCCATGTCTTTCCATGTTCATCATTTCCTACACCACAGCAATAATCCAACCCAATCACATACTATCTGAGAGATTGCCTATGAAAGTTTTCCTTTAATTTTCTATATTCCTTCTATTCTTGGCTGCATAGGTTTTATTCATAAAAGCAGGTAGAGAAAGATCAGTTTTTTTGTTTTTTATTTAATAGTATTTTATTTTTTTCAATTACATATACAGATAGTTTTCAACATTCATTTTCATAAGATTTCATTTCCATTTTTTTCTCTCTTCCTTCTTCCCTCCTTCCTAAGACAGCAAGCAATCTGATATAGGTTATACATGTAAAATTATTTTAAACATATTTCCATATTAGTCATGTTGTGAAAGAAAAAATCAGAACAAAAGGAAAAAAACTCTGAGGGGAAAAAACCCAACAACCACAAAAAAGATGAAAATAGTATGTTTCATCTGCATTCTGTCTCCATAGTTCTCCTTTTGGATGTGGATGGCATTTTCCATCACAAGTCTGTTGGAATGGTCTTGGATCACTGCATTGCTGAGAAGAGCTAAATCTATCATAGTTGATCATCACACAGTCTTGCTGTTACTGTGTATAATGTTCAACTCGCTCAGCATCAGTTCATGTTTAGTCTTTCCAGGCTTTTCTGAAATCAGCCTGTTTATCATTTCTTATAGAACAATGATCTCACATTACATTCACATACCAATTCCTCAATTGATGGACATCCACTCAATTTCCAATTCCAGCAAGAACTTTTGTTACAAAATAATCCTTCAAAGCAGGGATACATTCTCTTCTTGCATATTTAAGGTCTCTGGAGAGAGTGGGCTTTAAACATGTATTAAAATGTTAGTAAGGGAAGATATGCAAGGAATCCATATGGTAAAGAAATAACTCAGTTCTTTGTTACTAAAAGTCATTTTCTCCATGTATTCTCCCCTCATTTAGTGTGTTAGGTGCAAGGGTGGTATCTCTGAAGAGTCCTAAAGCTACTTTTCTTGACTGGATTTAGTTTGTCTTCTCTTTTCTAGATATTCCCTTTCTTCAGTGGTGCTCAATGTGTGATTTTAAGGGGACCTATGATAGGAAGTTAGTATTAAGTTTACGTGGATAGACCCAAAGAGTAGTGATTAATTGATCTATGCCAACACAGCCAGACCGATTAATTGGCTAGAAAGGGCTTGAGTAAGTACAGCTTATGTTTACAGTTTCAAGCAGGAGGATTTCTGGGATACAACTCTTTGCTAAAGGTAGACTTTAATCTTTCTGGATTAGCAACTGTTACGTTTCCTTCCTTCATCCTTTCCCATATACTAAGGTCTCAGTACTTAGAGTTGAGAAGAGATACAAAATAGAAGAGTAATAGGTTCTGTTATTCTTCATAATTCTGATTCTCTTCCTTCCAAATAGTTTCACTTTTTGGGAGGGAGCCAATTTAAATCCCCTTCCTAATCCTTCCCTGATCAGTGACTACCCATATCCCTATTCAGATTTAAGATCATAAGACATAGAAATGGAGCTTCCAAAAGAATTTCCTAAGACACTAGTTCAATCTCTTCATTTTATGGATAATAAAACTGAGGTCGAATGGTGGATAGAGACCATGCATGAAGTCTAGAAGAATGGAGTTCAAATCCTGTTTCAGTCACCAATTTGCTGTGTGATTTTAATCTCTTCCAACCTCAGTTTTCACATTAAAGAGGGGATAATAAAAACACCTTCCTCCAAGAGTTGTTGTGAGGATCATATGAGATAATATCTGCAAAACAATATATTAATATTAGCTGTATATGAGGTCCAGAGTAACTTGTCCAAGGTCATGCAAGTAGTATCAGAGGCAAGATTTGAATCCAGTTCCACTCACTCTAAAGTTATTGTTCTTTTTACAATATTATACTGTCTTTCCTGCCCTGAATGTGGAAAGTCCCCTTTACCAGTGAATCCTTGACTCTCTGAGCTGATAAAGAGGTCTACTGGGACAGAGTAGACACAGATGTACAGGTTCCCAACACCCAATCTCCAGATACACTGAGCAGTGCCCTGGCTCAGCTCCATGTTAAGGACCTAGAAGAATAATGGCAATAGGGGAGTTGTTTTTTTTTTTTCCTGGAAGCTCCAGAATTTCTATTTCTGAATGATCTCAAATAGCACCTCTTCTTTAGTCTGCCAAGACCCTCCAGAAAACATCTTATTCATTCCTCTGCCTCTGGAAACTGGCCCATAGTCATCTTAGTCACTTGGGAATTTCCTTTATTCTCAAACAACATCTGTCCTTGACCTGTGTTCTACTGGATGCTCCTGCTTAATACTTATCAATGTCAATCCTAATTAGGCAGTGAAAGGATTGCTCATTCCCCCGTTTTCACCTTATTGTTTGGGATTAATGTTTACATTCTTTCATGACTCCTCTATATGGAATTTACCCACTATCTTTCTCTGTTTTTTTCAATATTTCCTTAAGCTGCCCTTTTATCCATCTTCTTTACCAAATGGCCAATGTAACTCTTTTTCCCCCTATCATCTTCTCACATGCAATTCCTCCTTGATAATACGCTGCTTTCTACTTATGCCCACCATACGAATCTGCATTGCCCTCCAGGTCATCCACAATTTAGATTTTTCTGAGATAACAGTGCTCAATGATTCACAGCTGATCAGTGAGAGGATAATAACATTAAAAAGATAGACTTTGGTAGCAGGAACAGCTTGGGATCACTAAGAGTATGGTACAGTTTCCCAAATGTGATTCGACATCTTCTTCCCCTATTCAATACTGGGCCCAGTTTATTGGTTTGTTTGTAATGTTTGTTTGGAACAGATATCCTGATGGACTAACTTCAGTGGGCTGCCTGTCTAATGACATGCCTTAATATGAATGATACACATTCTTCATCCATTTGATTTTTTCAGTGTAGATTGCTAGGCAGATCTCTTTTAAGTGACAGCTTATCTCATTGAGGAGACCCTACGGCTGGATACAACCAGCACAAAGTCATCTCAAGACAGGAGCATCTGGAGAATCTCTCCATCTGTAAGGAATGAAATAAGTCAATGAAAACATATTTGTTAAATGCTTGTTACAGCAATAAGCACTGGAAATAGAAATGCAAAAACCTAGACTTTCCTTGGATTAGAAAAACTTGTGTTCTAATAAGGAAGTGGGTCATGATTATTTTATTTCACTGTGTGTCATTTATATGTCAACATGCAAATATCATCATGTCTTTGTCCTCAACATTTATGATTGTTTCTGGTCTCCCCATTAGAGTTCACCAAAGGAAGACCTCTTCTTTTCCCTGAATGTAGCTTTCACAGTAGCTTATACAATATTCAATCCTAAGGGTGCCCAATGCCAAATGCAGACAGTCTGTGGATGGTATAGATCAGTGTATCAAACCCAAATAGAAACAGGGGCTACTAATCTGCACATAAAGATCTCTGTGGGCACATGTTGACTTAGAAAGTCCTATATTAACATATTCTATGTTATATTGTATTTTTGTAAATTTTGTTAAATATTTTCTGAACATACTTTAATCTGATTTGTGCCACCTTGGGGAATGTTGAAGGTATATGGCCTATGAGCTACATGTTTGACACTGTTGGTAAAGACTATCTGGTTAACTGAATAACCCACTCACTAATTAAATTACTGCTTGGCTAAAGGATTGAGTGATGGTCTGGCCAGCTGACTGATTGAGTGACTTACCTGCCAGCTAACTGACTGACTGATTGACACACTTGCTGATGGACTAAAGAAATGACTGAAAGGCTTTCTGACTGACAGACACACATAATATGCTGAAAGCAAAGATGATTTCAAAAATTTTATCCACTTTCAAAGATTTAGACAGATTTTCTTGCCCCAGGAAATCATCTTGAGCTTCTGCACAAGCCACTTGTTAATCTTTGCCTGCCTAATACACTGGACTGGGAATAAGAAATCCTAACTTCAAGTTTAAGCTATAATACTAACTATGTGATCATATCGATGGAAATAACAATCCATTTCTTTGAACCTCAGTTGCTTTATGCAGAAAATGGGGATATATATTGGATTACTTGCTGTCTAGGGTAGGCGAGGAGGGGAAGGTGAGAGAAAAATTTGGAGCACATGGTTTAGCAAGGGTGAATGTTGAAAATTATCTTTGCATGTATTTTGAAAAATAAAAGCTATTATTATAAAAAAAGAAAATGTGGATAAAAGTACATGCACTATTTGCTTTTTAAGAAGATAATGTAGATCAAATGAGATAATGTGAATCAAATTTGTGTGCTGGGGTTACAAAGACAAAGAATAAAACAATCCCTCCTTGTAGGGAACTTACATTCAACAGGTTATATTGTGTACGTATATATCTACATACATATATACATGTATATCTATATCCAAATATAGAACAATTACAAATAAATACAAACTTGTTAAATACATAGAAGTTAGAGAGGGAAGGCACTGGTAGTTGGGGTAGGGATAAATGAGAAAGAATTTTGTGTAGAACAGGGATGGAGAACTTTTTTTGCCAATAGCTATTTGGATATTTATAACATCATTCATGGGCCACACAAAATTATCAACTTATAGAACTCAAGCAGAGGGAGGTTGTTGTACCTAGCTTTCAGCTCATCATTGCCTCTGGCTGCCTTAGCAAATGATTTAATGGGCCTTATGTGGTCCTTGGGCCAGACATTCTCCACCCCTGGTATAGAAGATAGTGTTTGGGCTGCATCTTGGAAGAAGAAAGAGGTAAGGAGAGGGAGCATTCCAAGCAAAGCCCAGAGATGGGGGCTAGAGTGTGGTGTCCAAGGAAAAAAGTCCAGTTTGCTGGACTGCAAAGTGATGGCCAATGAGGTTGGAAAGATGGGCTGAGGTCAGGTTGTGAAAGGCTTGAAAAGCTAAAGAGAGGAGTTTATATTTATATTTGATCCTAGAGGCAATAGGGAGTCAGTGGATTTGAGTGAGTAGAGAAGTGACATATTTAGATCTTTGCTTGAGGAAAATCATGTCAGCAACTTTGAAAGATGGGCTGAAGGGGGGCAGCTAGGTGGCGCAGTGGATAGAGCCCCAGCCCTGAGGTCAGGAGGACCTGAGTTCAAATCTGATCTCAGACACTTAACATTCCCTAGCTGTGTGACCCTGGGCAAGTCACTTGACCCCAATTGCCTCAGCAAAAAGAAAAAAAAAAAAAGATGGACTGAAGCAGGAAGAGATTTGAGGGTGGAAAAGACCAATTCAGGGGCTAATGCAATAATCTAGATAACGAGGGCCTACAGTAAGGTGTGAATAGAGAGAAGGCATAAGATTTGAGATATTATGGAAGTAGAAATGGCAAGATTTGGCAACTGATAGAACATGTGGGGTAAGAGGGAAAGCCAGGAGATAATGATAATGCTGAGATTGCAAACCTAGGAGATTGGAAGGATAGGAGTGCCTTTGACAGAAATAGGGAAGTGTGGAAAAAGGGTTGGTTAAGGAGATGGAGAGATAGTTCAATTTGGACATGTTAAATTGAAATGTCTCCAGAATATTTAGTTTCAATACACAATTTTTGTTTTTTTTTTTTGCTGAGGCAATTGGAGTTAAGTGACTTGCCCAGGGTCACACAGCTAGGAAGTGTTAAGTGTCTGAGACCAGATTTGAACTCAAGTCCTCCTGACTTCAGGGCTGGTGCTCTATCCACTGTGGCACCTAGCTGTGCTCAATAGGCAATTAATGATGCAGAATTGAAGTCCAGAGAGATTGCTTGTTGTCCAGTCGTGTGTGACTCTTTATGAATCTACTTGGGATTTTCTTGACACAGATACTAGAGTAGTTTACCATTTCCTTCTCTGATGAGGAAACCAAGGCAAAGAAGGTTAAGTGTCCACATAATTAGTAAGTATATGAGACCAAAATTGAATTCAGGAAGATGAGTTTTTCTGACTTCAGGGCCAGCATTCTATTCAATGAACTACCTAACTGTCCCTGAGCTAGAGCAGACACTAGGGTTGGATGAATCGATCTGTGAGTCATTTGCAAAGAGTTGAGGTCTGATATGATAAACAAGAGAGTGCAGAGAGGGACTAGTAGAGAGCCTAGGACACAGACTTAAGGAATACCCATAATTACAGAGTATTGAACAACAAAGGAGAATGAGAAGGAAGGGACATTTGGACAAGACTGTGGAGAATCAAAAGAGAATATGACAAAAGCCTGGGAAGGAGAGAGTATCTAGCAGGAAAGGGTGACCAAGAGTATTAAATACAGCCATAGGTCAAGAAGAATGAAGACTGAGAAAAGTCTATCAGATCTGACAATTAGAAAAGAGCATCAGAAACTGGAAATTTAAAAGAACAGTTTTAGTTAAATGATGAATTCAGAAGCCAGATTATAAAAGACTGAAGAATGAGTAAGAGAGTAAGTGGATACAGTGAGTATAGATGATCTTTTTTTAAAAAAGAAATTTGTTAAGAAAAGGAGCAGAATTGGAAATGTGTATAGTAGAATTGCATATGTTTAACAAATATTGGATCACTTGCTGTCTAAGGAAGAGAGTGGGGGGAATGGAGGGAGAAAATTTGGAACACAAGGTTTTGCAGGGGTGAATGTTGAAAACTGTCTTTGCATATATTTTGAAAATAAGCTATTATTAAAAAGATAAATAAATAAGAAAAGGAGGAGATACAATGATGGCTTAATATAATGGCAAAATCTAAGAAAGATTTTTAAGGATAGGGAGACATGGGACAGTTAAGTGGCACAGTGGATAGAGCACCAGTCCTGAAGTCAGGAGGACCTGAGTTCAAATTTGACTTCAGACACTTAACACGTCCTAGCTGTGTGACCCTGGGCAAGTCACTTAATCCCAATTGCCTGGGGTGGGGGGGGGAGAGCAGAGAAGGTGAATGATGGGAATAATTCAGGACTGAGGTTAGGCAAGAGATGAATAGTAGTGATAGGGTAAGTGATCGGAGAGACAAGGATAATGTAAAGTTGGACTAGCTAAAGATTAGTGAGGGAGGGAAGAGAAGTAACGAAAGAGAAGGGTAGAAGAAATGAAGGCTTAATGAGAGAGAAGAATGAATTTAGGAGGGATGAGACATGGAGAGAGATGGCAGGATAGGAAGTAGGTAGAAGAATATCTCATAGAGAAATTTTTATTAAGGAAATAGAACACTTGTGGGTAATGAGGAGAAACAATGCATGACTATCCCTATGTGTGAGTGATAAAGATACAAAGCGCTTCAGAAAGCATTACAGTGCTATACAAATGTGAATTATTATAGGACTTGGTCCCTCCTATTAAGGAGCTTATAATCAGCTAGGGAAACATGCACACTAAAAATTAAACATCAGTATAAGACAATAATACATGAGATGTCATGCAGCTGGGCATGATTAATTACCAAGTGAGTGATATAGCTAATAAGTGCTGTGAATTCAGAAAGAGGTGAGATCATTGTGAGTTGGAATGTTCTCAGAAGACTTCATTGAGGTGGTAGGGGTAGTGTACCTGCCCTTGTACCCTGAGAGCAGGCTCTGACATTCTGCTGTGTCCTACCTAGTAGGATGTATGTTCCTTTAGAATAGGTAATTGGGCTTTTCTCACAAATGGAAAAAAAAAAAAGGTTTCCTGACAGGAGATCTTGGTTTTGGTGTCTGATACCTCCTTTCTTGGGAAATTGTTGAATCATAACTTAATGAATTCACATCCTGGTTCTTGGGGAAATAATTTCCACTCCCTGGATCTTAGTTTTTTGTTTTTGTTTTTGTTTTTCATCTATAAAATGAGAGGCTTAGATTAGATGACCTTGAAGGTCACTTCATGCACTATATCTATGATCCTGTAGTCCTAAAATAAGCTCACTCTCTAATTCCCACTCAAGACTGAACAGAAACATCTATTTTGCTGTGGAGGGGGAAGAATCCTAGTTAGACATCTGTTAAAGACTTCTGAGTAGACTAAAATTTGAGGCTCATGAGTCTCATTCCTTGAGACCTATAAAGAAAAGTAGAGATACAAATCTATTTGGACCCAGTGAGGTATTACCCAGCAGGAAGGCAGGGGGATTGATCAGATGGCTCTCCTTAACCTGCTCTGTTTTGGGAGGCCACTTGGTCCCAGCTCCACCTGCTCCTGAGCTCCCTCTGGCTCAGTGACATTGAGTGTAGAGCAATAAAAATTTGACTTCTGAATCAATTGATGGAGAGGGGTTCTCCAAACATTAGCTGGGGAAGGTAATTAAATTCTGATAAGGAAAGATGGAGAAGTGTGACAAGGTGGTGGCGGCACCGTGCCGGCACCGGGCTGCTGAGCAGTAAAATCACGTGCCATGTGCTGCTAAAAACCAACGGAGACACAAAGGAAATTGGAGCAGTCAAATATTTCCCTCCTCGTTGAGTTCCATTTACATGTTTATAATAGAGGTTCTTAAGGCCCTAATGAGAAGGCTGCTCATTGCAGGGAAGAGGATGATTAAAGCTTTGCCTGATGAGATCATGGATGGGAACAAAGACCTGTTAATTACTACAAAAGGACTCCGACTTGCTGCTCCCCCAGATTATCCCCAGTCTGAGTGCTCCATCCTGCTTCCCTGGGGATATGTAGGTATTGCACCCCAAATCTTGCTGATAGAATCACTTGACCTTTGACATCCAGAGTCTCTTGGCTTCTGACATAGCCACAACTGAAAGCATAGGGAAGGGTTCAAAAGCTGCTGTCAGGGACATTACTATTATAGACCTTGTAATATAAAACCATCACTGATGGCCATCTGGTCAGTTTATAGTACAGTCTAATTCTGGACTGTCTACAAAGGAACACAAACACAGGGAAGCAGCTCCCCCTACCTATATTTTTGTGCCATAAAGAGGTCTCACCTGCTGTCTCTTCTTTAGAATATGGAACGGAACAGCATAATAGGTCAGACTAAACACTAGCCAAGAGGGAGCACTGTTCCCAGTCTATATCTGCTGCTAACAGCAGATATTCAGAATTGCAGAGACACTGTTGCCCTTGTTAGGGTAATTGGCAATAATTGATGCCTCCTTGTCTCTATAAAGTCAACTGCTCTGCCTCCCTGATTGTGACCAAACACAATTTCTAAATAAGACTGGACATACCTTTCTGGCTCCAGAACTTTTAGGGAGTGAAGGTGCTGCTATTTTGCTTCCCTCTTTCTATATCATCCCATAGGCTAATTTTGAGGCTTGGCAGAAGCCCTTGGATCCAATGGCCTTCATAAAGGCAGTGTACACTTGGGCTTGATTTGCTTAAACTGCAGATATAGAACTTAGGAGAAAATAAATTGCTTCTGGAACATTAGCCTTGAAAATTTTTGTGGGTCCAGTCTTGTCTGTTTTGACCATCCTTGGTCCAGATGAGAGATTCCTCTACAGATGAATTTTTCTGTTATAGAGAGAACAATGGCGGCTTCTATCCTCAGATCAGCCTACTCAGTCTCCTAGTGATATAAATACCATACCCTAGGATTAGCACAGGGTCCTGGTGTATAGACATAGACCTTTGGTAACATCAAATGTCACTAGGGGTCCATGAATATTTCTCTGGGCCTTGCACCTCAGGGAAAATGCCTTCCTTTGGGACCCCAAGAGGAATCCTTTCTATCTTCATCTCTGTTTAGACACACACACACACACACACACACACACACACACACACATATATATATATATATATATATATATATATATATATATATATATTTGGATATAATGAAATTCTATATGGTCTGTTCAAAGAAGGCACACAGTAAGTGGAAAAGCCAAGATTTTAATTCATTAGGAGGTGATGTGTGTGTGTGTGTGTGTGTGTGAGAGAGAGAGAGAGAGAGACAGAGACAGAGACAGAGAGACAGAGAGACAGAGAGACAAAGAGAGAGAGACACAAAGACAGAGAAAGACAGAGACAGAGACAGAGAGTGCTAGCCAATATTATTTGAATTGTATTACTTAATGTCCTGGAATATATTCAGGAATCGGTACATATAAAGGATAAAAAGGTCTTTTTAGCTTTTCCAGGGAAGAGAGAGGAACAAGACTGAGCCCCTGCGCCTCTAGATCATCTCTAGCTTGTTCCTATAGAGTTCAGGAAGCTCAGGAACTAGGGGACCAAGGAGAGAAGAAGGACAATCAGAAACCAGTGAGGGGACAGAGGGGAAGGGGACCATTCCATGTGTTCACAGAGTCTTGGGGAAATACCTCAAATCCCAGTGAGCCTCCAGAGAGATGTGCCCAAAGGGAGGACTGTTTTAGAGAGATGGAAGTGCAGTGCCCAGTACCTAGGAAGCAGACAAGGGCTATGTCAAGTTCTGACAAGGTGAGTTAGGGGTACCTCAGATCTTCGAAGTCTGCTCAGTAGCAAAATCTGGTGCTCTCCTTAGTGTGGAAATAACAGCACATATACACACACACACACACACAAACAAACAAACACACACAGACACACACAGAGACACACACAGACACACACAGACATACAGACACACACAGACACAAGCACACACAGACACATAGACACACACAGAGACACACAGACACACAGACACAGACACACAGAGACACAGACATAGTCACACAGACACAGACAGACACACACAGACACAGAAACAGACACACACAAACACACAGACACAGATACAGACACACACAGACACATAGACACAGACACACAGACACAGACAAACACACAGACACAGACACACAGACACAGACACAGACAGAAACACAGACACAGACACACAGACATAGATAGACACAGACACAGACACACAGACACAGACACAGATACACAGACATACAGACACAGACACAGACACATAGACACACAGACACACCCACATACACACACACACACCACACCCTCAATTCCACTTTTCTTTGGTGAAATCCACAAGATATATACTGCATGGCTGGTTGGTCAGACTGGTCCCAGGAAGTGTGAAATGTGCTTGCCTCTGGCCTTCATTACTTAGAGGGTCAGTTCAATTTTCCCGGGGGCCCATTTCTTGGGCTGTGTTGTTGTATATGGTGCCGTGTCTGCGAGCAGTGGCAGCCTGGCTTTAATTGACTGCCTCTATTATTTACATTCCCTCTGGGCTGCTAGTGTCCCTGGCTCCTGCTGTTCAAACTCTGCTTCCAACTTTGTAGTTTTAACCAGCGAGGGGTGCTATCTATCGTTCCCCACTTGGGATCCTCACATGGAGATTTTTTGGCTTTCTCATTGGTTGGAGACTCGCTTGAAGGTGGTCCGTTGGTCTGTGGTCTCTGCCTGCATAACCCTGGTAAAGCTATGAGACCCTTTCAAGCATCTTGCCAAGAAGTATGGATGGATCTGACCCAAGTGTGTTTCTTCTGGTGGATGGAGGAGGACTCCCAAACAGGGGTTTTGCTTTTGTGGCCTCTTAGACAATGTAAAGGTCTCTTCGGTTACAAGAAGCACAGAGTGTATACGAACAAGTCTTATAGGAGTCTAATGGGGTGTTTAACAGGGCTGCTCACCCAGAGTTACAGAGACTTTTAAAATCTTGCATGACTCAGGAGCAAGCGAACAGTCTCCATTTTGGCCCTAAGAAGTCACTCTGGTACAGGGATAACTTGATTTGTACCAAGCGAAGATTCCATCCTTGCTAGGGATTCAGAAAGGGACTCTGAGTTCCTGTGATAAACAAGAATACACCTCTATTAGTAGAGCATTTGTCTTGGTCTTTCAGATTTATCTACCTGGACTCCCACTCTAAACGTGGTTTTAGCTGGAATTTTAATCTAAGAGCATCTGAATCCTAGTCTGAGTACTCTGATTTAGTAGAAAGAGAAGTCAACTTGAAATAAAGGGACTTGGACTTGAGTCTTGGTTCCAACACTTACTAACTGGTTCTCAGTTTTTCAGTCTGCTAAATGGGGACAATGTCTACATATATCATGGGGCTGGTTAAGGAAACAGCTTTAAAGCTTTATGGAAATAGGAACTGTTATTTTTATTTGTCCCAGGGCTATTTAGTAAAGAGTGATAGGTGATGCATAATCTTTTGAAAGCATTTCTGGTTTTTTTGGGTTTTGTTTTTTTTTTTTTTTTGTGACTTACTGGCAGCTAATGCATTGTGGGCAGAACCCAACTGGATAGCAGTCTTCCTGTACTCCCCCCTGCCAATTGTGGCCAGAGAGAATGGAGTATTAGGTGAAATAGAAAGGGGGCTGGTTTCCTGCTGCCTTTGAATGTATCCTTTTGACCCAAAGGAAGAAACATAGAGGGGAGCATATCCTCTCCAGAGATGTTTGATCTTTATGGTCTTATTCAACTCTTTCTTCTCTCCTCTTCCTTTCTTCATAACATTCCAGCATCATCACCCATCCTTTCCTATTTCTCTTTGGTCACAAAACAGGTAGAACTCTTCTCCCTAGGGTTAATCCCTCTATCTGAGCCCTTGATTCTATTCTCCAGGATTTCATAATCATTTTCTGCATTCCATCTTCTGGCCCTCATCACTCTATTGAAACTCTTTCCAAAGAGTCATCAATGACTCTGAAATCTCTGTGGTGTTTGATTCTGTTATTTTTTTCTCTCTCACTAGATCTTTCTCTTTTTTTTTTGGATTCAAGGACACCTCACTCCTTTGCTCCTCTGACCAGGAAACTCCTAATTTTTACTCCTCCTTTGCTGATTCTTCATATTTTTTAGCTCCTTAATGTGAGTTCTTTCCAAGGGTCTACCTTTTATTTCTCTACTTTCTACTTTCTCTCTTGAGATCATCTCATCTACTCCCATGGCTTTGATTAATTACCCATTCCATAAAGATATCTCTCAAATCAATATCTTTAGGCCTGATCACTTTTCTGAGCTTAAACACCTCCAAATGCCTACTGTATCTATCTGGATGTAATCCAATGACTGAAAATTCAACATGTAAAAAGCCAAGCTCCTCCTCTTTCTGGGGAATGTCCACATTGTTTTTGGGGGACATTTCATTGGTCTGTAGATCTCCTGAGGAAGAACTTCCTCTGATACAGGATTTTTAACCTGGAGTCCACAGACAACTTGATCCATGAAATTGAATGAGAAAAAATATATATGTCTATTGAGAAGAAAATATATGTCTATTTTCACTAATTCTGATCAGAATTTAGATTTTTTTGAATTATTTAGAAAACATTATTCTGAGAAGGGGTTCACAGGTTTCACCAAATTCAAAATGGTTCATAATACAAAAAGGTTAAGAACCCTGGTAAGTAAGAAACTTCTCTCAACTGATAGTCTTAAAGAGCTACTTGAGGTAAGGGGAGGTCAGTGCTGCCTATATATGTTAGAGGTAGGAATTGAACCCAGATTTTATTTTTTCAGATTAACATTCTAGTCATGCTATTTCTCCAACAAATGCTCACCTAACTCAGGTTCTGCCTCCTTAATGGAGATATATCTTGGTATATTCTTGAAGTAACTCAGAGTACTTTTATTTGTATTTCTCTAATGCATAATATTTATATTATATTTACATATATGCATATGCATTGTTTATATATATATAGGCTTATATATATTTTTACCATAGCCATCTGTTTTGGTGCTTATCCCTCTATTATTTTGTAAGCACCTTGATGTCAGGGATAATATCAGACTATGTCTGAAAATATGAATATTTCCCTCAGTAACCAGCACAGTGCTTTACACAAAGTAGGCACTTAATCATTATTACTGTTGTAAAGCTCCTTCAGACTCACTGATTAAACACTGCCTGATCTTTTCTGAGCCTCAACTTCTCCATCTGAAATATTGGGAGAATAACCTAATCTTCCTCATGGGGATGATGGGGACCAAATAGAGAAGTGATTTGAAGAATTGTAAAGACATGTTAAACTCTTAGAAAGAGAAGCTTGATAAAGATTCAGTCAATCTCTAGATTATCTGCTTTGGGGCTATTAATCCCAGATTTCCTGCAGCTGTTCAGCTGGGGTTTAGCTTCCTGCCCTCAATGTCAATTGGTACAGCCAAGGGATTAGAAATTCACTCAGCCAAAGTTTACCAGGAAGAAAAATTGGGAAAATACATCCGAGCCTCTCAAAGTTACATAGCAGGGTTATTTGCTGCTTCAGCTAAATTGCTCCTCCTCATTGGTGTTTGTCTGAATTCTTTTCATCTATGTGTTTTCCTTCCATTGTGCACCCAAGTCACGTCTATATCTCTGTATGGGGAGAAGTGAGGAA
The DNA here is from genome assembly GCA_023553655.1 of Myrmecobius fasciatus. NCBI lineage: Eukaryota > Metazoa > Chordata > Mammalia > Dasyuromorphia > Myrmecobiidae > Myrmecobius > Myrmecobius fasciatus. Next base: position 320,347 of record JAJPUD010000338.1, on the reverse strand, counting down.
ACATACCACACACACACACACACACACACACACACACACACACACACACACAC
>JAJPUD010000338.1:288978-310005 GCA_023553655.1 Myrmecobius fasciatus | reverse complement strand
AGGGGGAGAGGGAGAGGGAGAGGGAGAGGGAGGGGGAGAGGGAAAGGGAGAAGGAGAGGGAGAGAAGGAAAGGAGAGGGAGAGGGAGAGGGAGAGAGAAAGGGAGAGGGAGAGGGAGAGGGAGAGAGAAAGGGAGAAGGAGAGGGAGAGGGAGGGAGAGAGGGAGAGGGAGAGAGAGAGGAGAGGGAGAGGGAGAGGGGGAGAGAGAGGAGAGGGAGAGAGAGGGAGAGAGAAAGGGAGGGAGAAAGGGGAAAAGAGAAGGAGAGAGGGAAAGAGGGAGGGAGACGGGAGGGAAGGAAAGAGGGAGGAAGAGAGAGAAGGAGGGAGGAAGGAAAAAGAAAGGGAGGGAGAAAGAGGAGAAAAGAGAGAGAGAAGAGAAGGGAGGGAGTCAGAGAGGGAGAGAGAAAGAGGGGGAGAGAGAGAAGAAGGATAGAAGGAAGAAAGGAAGAATGAGAAAGCTATGTTGCCCAACCAATGGGGGTAGCTTTTCTCACTGAAGTTGTTATTTTTCATTCTAAAAGAGTACCATGACATCAGGGAAGTAATGCCATGACATGTAAATTATTTGGATTTAAATGAGGAAGGGTTGTGCAAAATCAGCCTTACTTTCTCCTCTGGAGCCAAATGGGTCCAATGGCAAAATAACAATTAGGATGACTCAGATCACTCAGTAGTGAACATCAAAAGGAGTCTTTGCACTCAAGTCCCCCGACTTCAGAACCAATGCTCTTTTCCTAATGTTTTCTGGTACCATCAGATGTGGACAAAGCATGTGCCTGATATGAGCACAGGTAACAGGGAGACAAAGTGAATTTACTTGGCTGCTTTTTGCTCCTGACATGGTTCATAGTTCTTGGCATTCAAGGACCTCCACTATTTTGTTGACCTTGCATCTTCTTTCCCTCTCTGAGCATAGAACACCCCAGCCAAACTATAGACTCTGCCCTCTAAATGGGCCATGGGTCCTTCTGCATCATTGTTTTTCTTGGACTGATCCCTCTTGGAATGTCCTGCCTCTGCTGAAATCCTACACACCCTTTAAAGATGAACTTTAACACCAGGAAGCCTTTTCAGCTCTCACCAGTTGATGATGACCTTCCCTTATTTCTAGTATCTTGACTCCATTCTCACTTTCAAAGACTTCTCCGTATTTCCAAATTAGAAAGGGAACCTAGTAATGTAGTCTCCTAGCCCTCTGTCTCTTGTGCTACTCTTCCTGTTCTTTCATAGTTGAGGACTCAGACCCCTCCCTCAATGCTTTCTTAATGGCTCTTTCATGGCTCTTTCCAGAGTCCTTAGGCTCTAGAAGTTCCCTAGAATTGGGTAAGGAAGGCAGGGGCAATGAAAGGTTTCCTCCTGATCTGGGCAGTCTTCATGTCTCCCCTCCCTGGCAGCTGAGCGGTCTTCAGAGGCACTTGAGACCTGATTGGGAACAAGTATCTGTTAATAATTCCAGTCCAAATGTCAAGAAGGCTTGTTGCTGTTTCCTCTATGGGGATGATTGCTCCCCTAGTCAGGAAGAGGAAGGGGGGCATCCAGTGCTCTGCCTGTTGCCTTAGCCACAGTCTTCTCCCCCCACCCCCATCTCAAAATCTCTTTACTTTGAGCATTGAGTTTCTCCAGTCTGCCTTTAAGCGTCCCAACCAGGTTCATAGCCATTCATTTACCTACTTACCAACGGGACTCAGTGCAAGAGTCTAGAAATGTACAGCCTCTAAAAATAATTTGCAGCCAAGATCCAATTTATTTATCCAATCAATAACACTTATTAAACACCAGCTGTGTGCAGAATACTGTGCTGGAGATGCAACACTCAGAGAAAGCACAATTTCTGCCTCCACAGTCATGCAGGAAGACTCATCAGAAATTCTCAAAGTTAGGGATCATCTCTTTTTTGGGGGGAGAGGTAAGGTGGAGAGGAGTCAGCAGAGAAAATGGGAATTCCAAGAGGATGCCTTGAAGTTTCAACTTCTGTTTATCTCCCTGAGCAGGACTGGAATATTGTTACCCATTATCAACATTTCATCCTGACGGGAGGAATGTTTAATTGTAGGGTGGAAAGAATATGGGACAAAGAACTAGAAAACCTGAGCAGAGCCCTGAGCAGGCACCTCATTTAGAGGTCTGAGACTCTATGGCCTTCAAGAAGCTGCTCCATTCTTAGCCTATCTCTAGGAAGACAACTTCTTAGGCAAACTGAGGGAAGTATGAACACAGCTTTAGAGCTGTCAGAAACTTCTGAGAATGTCTAGCCCAGTCCTGTTATTTTATAGAAAGCAAACAGAAGCACAGATAAATTAACTCACCCAGGTCCTGAGGATTTGAACTCAGGCCCTCCTGACTCCAAGGCTAATACTCCATGCCACATTTTTTCTTTTGCTCTTAGAGACCCTTAAAGAAAATGCTTCTGTTATCTTTGTCTATTATTTCCTTATAGCTTTGGTTCTTCCACTAACTGATCACATTGTGACAGAAGTCACAATATCCTAACAATGGAGATAATAACATTTACATTGATTCTATCTACTTTAAATATGAGAAAATTGAGGCTCAGAGAAGCAAAGCAACAGCTAATGTTAGAGTTGGGACTCAAACTCAGATCCTTTTACTCTATTGTGCTACGTCTCATTCTTACTTATAATTTATACCTGAACCCAAATTTCAGATTTTATGTTTGTCCATGATAAATTCTATCTTATTAGAGCTGTCTCATTGTTCTAAACTGAAGAAACAAAACTTAGTAAGATTTATTGAAATAGGCCTCAGGAGGAAAGGTTATTGGTATTTCAAGAAAGAAAAGACTGAGGGAAAAATCAGCATAATCTTTAAGGAGGTTTATGAAGGACAGGAATTTGCTACTCTATTCCCTTTGAGAAGTAAGGATAGATTTAGGATAACAGGAGGAATTCAGAATAGATGCTGGACTTTATGGTGACAAGAGTTGTAAAGTTTCCTTGGGGGATATTTAGGAAAGGTGCTCATATCTCTCCATCCAAAATGAACTTCCAGAAAACTTGCTTTGGACAGCTCTGTCATATCATCCAAGGCTGGATGAATGAACTGTCTGCTGGTGCTGGCTGGGAATATAGCATGTTATGGTATGAGTGCTCATGATGTGTATGTGTGTGTTTGTATATATGTATATGTGTGTGTGTGTGAGAGAGAGAGAGACAGACAGACAGACAGACAGAGACAGAGACACAGAGACAGAGAGAGGAAAGAGGGGGGGATAGAGAGAAGAAGAAGAAGAAGAAGAAGAAGAAGAAGAAGAAGAAGAAGAAGAAGGAGGAGGAGGAGGAGGAGGAGGAGGAGAAGGAGAAGGAGAAGGAGAAGGAGAAGGAGAAGGAGAAGGAGAAGGAGAAGAAGGAGAAGGGGGAGGGGGAGGGGGAAGGAGAGGGGGAGGGGGAGGAGGAGGAGGAGGAGGGGGAGGGGGAGAGGGAGAGAAGGAGGAAGAGGGAGGGGGAGGGGGAGAGGGAGAGGAAGAGGGAGAGGGAGAGGGAGAGGGAGAGGGAGAGGGAGAGGGAGAGGGAGAGGGAGAGGAAGAAGGAGAGGGAGAGGGAGGGGGAGAGGGAGAGGGAGGGGGAGAGGGAGAGGAAGAGGGAGAGGGAGAGGGAGGGGGAGAGGGAGAGGGAGAGGGAGAGGGAGAGGGAGAAGAGGAAAAGGAGGAAGAAAAAGAAGAAAAGAAAAAGAAGAAATAAAAAGAAGAAAAGAAAAAGAAGAAGGAGGAGGAAGAGGAAGAAGAAAAAGGAGAAAGAAAAAGAAGTAAAAGAAAAAGGAGAAAGAAAAAGAAAAAGGAGGAGAAAGAAGAAGGAAAAGGAGAAAGAAAAAGAAGAAAAAGAAGAGAAAGAAGGAAAAAAGAAGAAAAAGGAGAAAGAAAAAGAAGTAAGAAAAAGGAGAAAGAAGAAAAAGAAGAAAGAAGAAGAAAAGAAGGAAGAGGAGAGAAAACAGAAGAAGGGAGAATATAGAAAAAAAGGAGAGAAAAAGAGAAGAGAGACAAAGAGCCAGAGACAGGAAGGCAGGCAGACAAACAATATTTCTTATGTCACTCTGAGACAAAGCAAAAGTAGGAAGAGTTCAGAGCAGAAAAGGTAGCTGAGTCAGAAAGACAAGGCTCTGCTAAAAAGGAGTGACCCAATATGCAGACACCCAAGGCCATTAGCTCTTTAGGTGGGTGCTGCTCCTCTCTACTTGGCTGTTTATCATGCCCAAGGTCCGTGAAATTGATTCCAGGAACCTTGTCCATCTCTTACTGATTGTCCCTGTGATCTGTGGAGATGGTAGTGAGGGTGAGCAATTGGGGATTCGGAAGGCTGAGGAATACACTCAGCTGGTGGCAGAACCAGTGTGGGTCTGTCTCTAGGAATTGAACATAACCACATCTATTTTATTTGAGGATGATACTGGAGTTAGAGGATTGAAGAATGGTCAGGTTCATCTGCCTCTCTACCTTCCGGATCAATAAGAGGCAGTATCTGGGAGGAAGCTGGGAATCTTAGGGTTTTGCTCAGGGTCTGAATGGGAATTAGATTTGGTAGGGTGAGGAATCAATATGAGGTCTTTCAGATGGGAGCAAGGGATATAGGATCACAGGGTCTTAGTGGGCATAATTCTTTTAGTCCAATTCCTTCACTTTACTGATGAGGAAATTGAGACAGGGAGGTTAAGTGACTGCCCAACACCATCCATTTAGGAAATGGCAGGATAGAATTTGAATCCATGCCATTTGATGTGTTCCATGTTGTCATTTAATGCAACCCATACCTGAATGAGAATCCACCACCAATGAGGTGGTAATTTTGTCTCTGTCTGAAGATTTATAGTGAAGGGAATCCACTTTCTCTTCAGACAGTTTGGGTCACTTTGGGACTTTTTAGGAAGCATGAGCCTCAAATTGCCTCTCTGTAATATCTACCCATTGCTCTTATTTCTGTACTTTAGAGATAAACATGACAAGGTGATCCTGTGAAAATCAGATCATGTCTCCTCTGAGTATTCTTTTCTTCAAGATAACTATTGCCAGGCCCTTTAACTGACCCTTACAGACCTCTTCAGCATCCTGGGAGCCTTCTATTGGACTTTGTCTTCAAATAATATTCAGTTATTTTTAATTGTATCTGACTCATTGTGATCCCTTTTGGGGTTCTCTTGGCAAAGAGACTGGGATGGTTTGCCATTTCCTTCTTCAGTTAATTTTACAGATGAGGAAACTGAGGCACACAGGGTGACGTGACTTTTCCAGAACCACACAACTAATGTCTGAAATTAGATTAGTCAGGTCTCCTGACTTCAGACCCTGAATTCTATCCACTGTACCACTTAGCTGCCCAGAATTGTAATAATTTTTTCAATCTGTTTCTTAAAATATAATCTTCAGAACTGAACTCAGTCTCTATTGATGTTTGCTTGCATTGTGTTTTCTTTCTCTGATTTTTTTTCTTGTAGATAGGATTTTTCTTGCACAACTTGTCAAGTATTTCAACATTATTAACATGTAGTGGACTTCCTGCCATCTGGGGAGGGGAGGGGGCTGGGGATAAAATTTGTAATGGAAAGCTTTGTAAAGATCAGTGCTGAGGAACTACCCATACATATGTTACACAAATAAAAAGCTTTAATTTAAAAAAAAAAAAGAACTGAACTCTGTTTCAGGTGTGGTCTGATCTAAAACAGAATCTAGTAGCACTGCTTTCATTCTGAGCACTGTCTCCACGATGAGAGTTTAAGTTGGCAGACTTCTGTCTGCAATATCAACATTGAGATGTAGCCAACTAAAATGCTCAGATCTTTTTCATGGTAATTGTTATTTAGCCACACCTTCTACATCTTGTATTTACACATTTAATTTTTTCAAACTCAAGTATTAGATTTTACCTTTGCCCGTGTCAAATTTAATCTTATCAGAGTTGGCCCATACCCATCCTTACCAGTTCATGAGTTAATAATAATATCTAGCATATACATATATACACACAGATATAAATATACATCACTTTAAAATTTGCCAGATACTTTCATATATTTTCATTTGATCTTCACAAAATTTTATCATAAGTCTGGAACTACGCTCAAAAAGTTATCAAACTGTGCATACCCTTTGACCCAGCAGTGTTTCTACAGGGCTTGTAAGATCTCTTAAGGAGGGAAAGGGCCCCACATGTGCAAGAATGTTTGTGGGCCCTTTTTGTAGTGGCTAGAAACTGGAAACTGGAAATTGATGGATGCCCATCAATTGGAGAGTGGCTGAGTAAATTATGGTATATGAATGTTATGGAATATTATTGTTCTGTAAGAAACGACCAGCAGGACAATTTCAGTGAGGCCTGGAGAGACTTGCATGAACTGATGCTGAGTGAAATCAGCAGAACCAGGAGATCATTGTACATGGCAACAACAAGACTATACGATGATCAATTCTGATGGACATGGCTCTCATCAACAATGAGGTGATTCAAACCAGTTCCTATTGTTCAGCGATGAAGATAGTCATATACATCCAAAGAGAGGCCTGTGGGAACTGAGTGTGGACCACAACACAGTATTTTAACATTTTCTGTGAATATTTGTTTGCATTTTGTTTTCCTCTTTAGGTTGTTTTTTTTTCCTCTTTCTAGATCTGATTTTTCTTGTGCAGTAAGATAACTGTATAGATATGTATACATATATTGGATTTGTCATATAATTTATCATATTTAACAAGTATTAGATTACCTGTCATCTAGGGGTGGTGGTGGGGAGAAGGAGGGGAAAAATTTGGAACAAAAAAAATTTTTGCAAAGGTCAATGTAGAAAAATCACTCAAATGTTCTATAAATAAAAAGCTTTAATTAATTAAAAAAACAAAACAAAACAAAATTTTTGCATAGTAGGTGCTATTTTTATTCCCATTTTATAGATAAGGAAGCTGAAACTCAGAGAGATTAAGTACTTTGCTCAGTCACACAGCTAATAATTATCTGAAGCAGGATTTGAACTCAGGATTTATTAATTCCACTGCATCTTTTATCTGCCTCAACTTTTTATCAATCAATCAGGAAGTGTTATTAAGTTTCTACCAAGTATCAGGCACATGCTAGACATTATATAAAGATAGATGTGAAAACATACCTGGATCTCAAGGACCTATGCAGGGAAACAGCATATGTATATGTAGATGTATGTGTGTTTATATATATATTTATGTATACATATATATAAACACATATGCATTTATTTATATGCATATAGAAAACACAAATAAGGTGGATACAAGGTAACCTTAGATTTGGCAAGTGTTTCATTTATACTTTTATTTAGGTCACTGATAAAAATGTTGAAGAGCACAGTTCTAAGCAGAGATCACAAATGCACATTACTAGTATATGGTAGGATAGTTAGGTGGCACGGTGGATAGAGTCCCAAGCCTGGAATCAGGAATATTTGAGTTCAAGTATGGCTTCAGACAGCTACTCGATGTGTGATCCTGGACAAGTCACTTCACCCTGTTTGCCTCAATTTGCTCATCTGTAAAATGAGCTGGAGAAGGAAATGGCAAACCACTCCATTTTCTCTGCCAAGAAAATCCCAAATGGGGTTGTAAAGAGTCAGCCATGACTGAAATGATTGAACAAATATATGTTATCTCCCTCTAGCTTGACAAGGATATATTAATGACAACTATTTGGGCCTGGTCATTCAACTAGTTCTTAATTCACCTAATTGTACCATTGTTTATACCCTATTGCTTCTTCTTTTCCACAAGATAATTATGACACTAGTGATAATTATAATAGTGGTGATAATGGTAATTATGAAACCCATACAATGTGATAATGAAGATTGATGATAGTGATAATGGCAATGAGATGGTTGTGGTAACTTGGACAAGAATTCTCTGGATTATTTCTGAGACAGCTCCTTTTTTTTTTTCTTTTTGTTTGTACCATAGAATGATGGATCCGTTTCTGAAAGAGATTTCAGAGACCATCTGGTCAAAAGTTAAGTAACTTGGGGCAGCTAGGTGACACAGTAGATAGAGCACCAGCCCTGAAGTCAGGAGGACCTGAGTTCAAATCTGGTCTCAGACACTTAACATTCCCTAGCTGTGTGACCCTGGGCAAGTCACTTAATCCCAATTGTCTCAGCAAAAAGAAAAAAAAAAAGTTAATTAACTTGTCCAAAGTCACATAGACAGTAAGTATTAGAGACAAGATTTGAATCCATGTCCTCTGACTCCAAAAGCCAATGTTACTTCTGAGTATAAGAAGACTGGTTTTCTTTCTCTGCAGCTTTGAGGGTGTTTTTGCTGGAAGGGTGTCCCTTGCAGGCTTCCTTGGAGAACAAGATAGTAAATAATATGTTTAGAAGAATTGCACATTGAACCTATATTGGATTATTTGCTGTTTAGAGGAGGGAGGGGAGAGAGGGAGAAAATCATGGAACACAAGGTTTTGCAAGGATGAATGTTGAAAATTATCTTTGCATGTAGTTTGAAAAATAAAAAGCTATTATAAAAAAATAATATGTATCCCTCTAAAGCCAAACTTTGCTTTTGGTAGAGCAAAGAGAGACATGTTGGAGAAGCTTACTTTTGCTTAATCTCCTCTATTGGTTTACCATAGGAAGTGAAATATCTGTACTAGGCAATAATTCCTTTGGGTTAATGCGCTGATATTTCTAGAAATCCCCTGTAGGAAGGAAAAACACATTAAACCATTAACATATTAATTTACCCTTCATCTTAGTGAATTAGTTTATAAAAAATTTATGTCAGTCACCTGAAAAAACTGACCAGAGGGTAATGTGTATGTGTGTGTGTGTGTGTGTGTGTGTGTGTGTGTGTGTGTGAGAGAGAAAGAGAGAGAAAGAGAGAGAGAGAGAGAGAGAGAGAGGGAATAGGTCTGACTGTGGGACTCTAGGAGGTTAAAGGCATCACAAACACTGGTGACCCATTGGACTAGGAGAGGTAATTACTGGAGAAATAAAAGGGGGCCAAGAATCATTTTTTTCACTTTCCAATTAGCCTTGCCCTCTGTATGTGTATGGATCTGAGAATGGACTCTGGAACTCTCCCTTTTTTCCCTGCATAAAGAAATGGGCATTATTACATATGCCTAAGGAGGGTCTGCTGGGTAGAGCTTCTCTTTAGTTGTGAAATTGAGTGTAAGTTCAAACAATACAATTCAGGAAGACCCAATTCAGCTGGATCTGGCCAAAGTTCTTATCAACCCATATACCCCATAGTTCTGATGAATAGCGTGAGTGGGTGCATGTGTATTTATGCATATACATGCTTTCATACAGCTATACCATGGTCCCAGGCTGACCAGAAATCCATGAATAACTTCAATAATGGCAGAAGGGGAGGAAACCCAAAGAAATATCCAGTCATCAAGTAGGAAGAATCAGCGGGTCTGTCTCCTATTTTTCAAGGAGTATATCACTAAAGAAGACTCATAATGGGCCATTCATGCTGTGATTTTATAATCACCTGAAAGAGAGGGCTAACACCCTGGGTACCTCATCAGTGCCTAAACTCAGCCCTTCTCTCCCTTGCTTTCCTTCCATTTACTTGATGCACACGTTCTGTTTCTCACTATGTCTAGAATGCTTTGTTCCAAGGTATATGAACCCCTTCCCATCACCTGGCTTCCCTAAATACCTTGGCAGAAATTCTGTACAATCAGCTACCACTGGCTTCAGCTGTTCCTGGCTGCCCTGGCACAGTGGGGGCACCCAGGGGAATCTCTTTTGTATATCCCAAGTGCCACCTGCATCCTCTTTTGCCTTGGCACCCTATGATGCCCCATTTTCCTCACCATATTGACAAAAGAGGAGTCTATTTGCTTTCTAATCCTGAAGCCAACAGGGCACCGTATCATAGAATATCAGAACCGGACATGGGTTTGTCCAACTTCTATACTCTGGAACACAGAAGTTCCAGCCAAAGAAGGGACAAAGAAATAATTGCCATGCATATGACAGTGATGAGATGTATTCTGCTCTGACCCCCTAAGGACAGAAGCAGGACCTAGGGGTAAAAGTTACAAAGAGGTTGATTTAGGCTCAAAATAAGATAAATGATGTTAGGGGTGATGTAGTTTCACATCCCACCCTTCCATTTCACCCTGAGACATGGCCATCTGGCTTCTACTTAAATACTTCCCAAATTACTCTAATGAGCAGCTTTTCCTATCTTGGGGTCCAACTGTAATTTTTTAAAAGATCTCTTCTTGATTTTGAGCACAAAATCTGGGTCCTTGGGATTCATATGCTTTGTTCCTATTTTTGCTCTTTGGGGTCAAGTAGAATTAATTTCATCCCTCTCACAATCATGATTCCATTTTCTTTGTTACTTATTGACCAAAAGTTTCTGAATCTCAGTATATGGGAGTTGGACAGAGCCAACAAAGCCCCTAGGAATATTTTTGTCTGAGGGACCATCAGGGGTGCCTGGTTTGTAGCTTGGAGGAGGGGGCTTTCCTACCTATAATTCTAATCTCTTTTTAAGCAAACAAAGGTAATCTTCACATTATTTACCAGGCTGGGTGAGGGGCCCCCTTGCTCAAGCAGTTTCCAAACAGCTCCATATTTCACTGGGAGGGGGAGGGCGAAACATAAATAAGACAATTTATTCAGAGAAACCATCTCCCCTATTTACATTTAAATTGAATAATTTAAAACACCTTTACCCATTTCCATAAATTATCCCCTGTTGGACGGGCAGCCTGACTGTGCAGAAGGGATGACGTCCCAGGAAAGGCCTAATTACATTCCTGGCTACATGACTTTGAGCAGGCAAGGGGAGCCTGGGGAGATGCAGGGCAGGTGGGAGGGGGCAGTGGGCATGCCCAGGAGGAGGGAATCCAATTCAGGGAGACAGATGGTTTTTTTGGAGCTGATCTGGAGGATGGGAATGAAAAGGGGGCAAGATCCCTCTAAGAACTTTAAACTCTGAGGGGCTTAAGGAGAAAGAATTATCCAATTCCCAAGTAGAAGGAATCAGCTAGCCCCTTCCTTACCCCTTTTCTTTTTGCTGAGGCAATTGGTTAAGTGACTTGCCCAGGGCCACACAGCTAGGGAATGTTAAGTGTCTGAGACCAGATTTGAACTCAGGTCCTCCTGACTTCAGGGCTGGTGCTCTATCCACTGTGCCACCTAGCTGCCCCTCCCCACCCCTTTTCAAGGAGTACATCAGCAAACATAATTCATAATGGGATGCTGTGACTTTATAATCACTTGAAATAAAGGGCTAAGGAAGAATTGGACAATTGAATGTCCAGTTGATCAATTCATTGATCAACAACCATTTCTTATATGACTGGTATATACAAAGCATGGGAAAATTGCAAAGGAGAATGAATAAGGCTCCTGTCCTCAAGAAATTTTCCATCTACTATTAGAGATAACATTTATTCATTCTACAAACATTCATTTAGCTATGCTATCACCAAGTGCCATAAGGTACTGTGCTAAATGCTGAAGATATAAATAAATAGGTTACAAGAATACAAAAAATATCCTCTGCCTTGAAAGAGCTTATATTCTATTGAAATAAGTCATGCATGCAGGAGAAACACCAATGCTGGGATATCTATAAAGATCAAGGAGGTGATCCAGACAGAAGGAGCTGTAGGAAGTTCAGAGTAGGAGGGATCATTGAAGTGACCTACTGTGGCTAGTGTGGACTTTAGGTAGGAGATGGAATTTAATCCTGGGGACAAGGACAGACCAATGTGATGGGAGGTGAGAATATTCAGGAGAGAAGGAGGATCTGAGGTATGTGGGGATCAGATGGCCAGGTTGTCCTGTAACCCTCCATGATATCTTATGGACACCAGTTCTCCATGCTGCCTGGTTTCCCCTGAAATGTACTGCATTTGCTTATATCACAGGAGCTGCTTACCTACGCCATGCTGGTCTCTGCTACCAAACCACTCATAGGTGGTTACTTTCTACTTTCTGGTATATCTGGTGGAAACTTCATCTCTTCAGCTTATGCTTCCCTCCTTTGTTCCCTTCTCCCTCAACAGCAAGAGGGATCAGGGAACTGTGGTGCTCATTTTGGTTTTCCAGTCTTGTGAACTGCTATTATCTCTATTATATTTATATTTGTGGAGGCTCTTGACTTTAGCTTGTGGACAATAAAGAGCCGTGGAATATTTTTGAGCAGGAGAGAACATGTTAAAGGTATGTTGGTCAGCCAGTCAATAGGCAGCTCAAATGCCTGGTTTCTCTGCTGCCTTCTCTCCTCTCCGACCTCCAAGGTTCTTCAACAGAAAGTCTTTTTTTCTTAATTGCCCAAGGGCATGTTTCCTAAAAAAAAAAATAGATTAAGTCAGGCCAGAGGGTCTTCTGACTCTCCTGCAAAGGGATTTCATTTCTGCCTCCCTCCCACTGCTGTTCATTGGTCCTTGTTGTCTCTTTGTGGAGAGAGTACTTAGGAACAATAAGATATAACACAAATTCCTTAGTCAGGTTTTTAAATCCCCCCACAATCTGGCTCTGACCTACCTTTCCAGACTTATTTCACATTGCTTCCCTTCATATAGTGTGTTCCAACCAAACTGCATCTGTATCATTAGCTGTTCCTTAATCTCATTTCTCACTTTTCTGCTTCTGTGGGTTCACATAGACTGTCTATCTTGCTTCATCATTGCCAGTTGAAATCTTATTTTTCTTCAGGAACCAGCTTAGGATGCACCTCCTCCACAAAGCCTTCCTTGATCTCCTGAGCTGAAAGTGATCTTCAGATTCCCTGCAGCCATTTGTCTGGTTGTCTCTTTTGCCCTCCATTTCACTCCACCTCCTATCGTTCCTATTGGTGTAAATTCCTTCTATCCAAAAAGTTGTTATATGGGTCAAATGAAATTATGTATATAAATCACTTGAAGGCTTTAAAACTATGCAACTACTAGTGTTGTTTTTTCTTTTCCTGAACCAGATCTGTGATTTCATTGGGTAAGGGAACACCTAGTAAGGAAAACCTCTCTTATCAATGCAGATTGGCAAGATTTAAGGGACTTTTCACTTGAATCCAGGTCTTACTGATTCTTGCCCTGGTTTTCTATGGCTATGCCATGCTGCTTCTCAAATGTCAATTATTAGAATTTTACAGGTGAAGAAACTGAGATTTTAAAGAGTAAGGGCACCTGTCTAGTGTCACACAGATAGTAAGCAGCAGAGCCTGATTTCAATCGTGGGTCTTCTGAGTTGAGAGTGAATATTCTAAACATCATACCACACCACCTCTATTAAATACTCCCTCATCACAGCTTCTGGTTCCCCAGGGTCATCATGCTCTCTCTTCAGGGGCAACATCCTACTGATGGCTTTATGAGCAGATGGGGTATAAACCTCAGTGGGAAAATAGATTAAGTCAGATGTGATGGTTTTTAAAATCTCCATGATATCCTTTGAATTTTAATGAAATTGTATTGATGAACTCTTTGAGTTGTAAAGTCTCTCTTTCCAACCTGGCACCAAGAACCTGGTGGGAAGAATAAAATGAATAAAACCACAGTTCAAAGTAGGCCCTGGCACCAACTCCTTCCTTATCTGGGGTAGAACTACTTTATTCCCATTTTTTTCTTCCTAGAAAAGAGGAGTCTCCCCTTGTGAGCTTTGAGTACCAACTTTGATTCTACTCTAATCAAATCAACATACCACTGATAGGTGAATCACTTCCTTAGGAAGAAAGCCTAGTAGGCTTCTTTACACAGTCTGATATAGTATAAAAGTCTTGAATGTGGACTCTAGGAGACTTGGGGCAAATTCAATTGAAGTGTTGCTCATAGCATGATAGTTGAGGAGGGGAATGAAGTGACAGCCATTTGGATAGTTCTTCTGCTTGCAGGAGGCAGCCTAGTCTACAGAGAGTCTTAATGAAGAGGTTGTGCAAAATCTTCAAACCAAGCCACAGAGATGGTCATCACCTTAGGGTGATGGGGGAATGAACTGGGCCCCTCCCTTCATATTGAGGCTTAGGACAAAGTTCTATTTTCTCCCTGGTAGATCAATGCTAGTTCTGCCTCTATCTACTTTAATATTTGTTAGCCCTGAGACCATAGGCAAGCCATAATTCTGATACAGATCAGATCATAAAAGTAGAATGAAAAGAGCCTTCAAAGGCCATTCACTCCAGCATCCTTGGTTTTACATATGAAGGAACTGAAGCTAGGAGAAATTATGTGACTTGCTTGTGGTCACATGCTAAGTATCAGAGCTAGGATCTGAACCTAGGTTCTCTGACTCCAGAACCAGTTATAACCTCCTTGAACCTCAATTTCCGCATCTGCAGAAAGAGGCTAATGATATTTGTACTGCCTATGCTTCAGGATAGTTTCAAGGAAAGACTTTAAAAACTTCAAAGTGTTAGAAAAAAATGAGAACTATTACAATGATGATGATGTGTTTCTGTCCCTTTGCTCCAAATTCTGCTTTGAATTTATCTCCTCTAGGAAGCCTCCACCTAACTGACTAGCCCTTGACTGCTTCTAATCTCTGAGCAGTTAGGAAATAATTATAAACTTACTAAGTGTTGTTTAATAGGGATATGGCTATCTCCCCATTAGGTTGGGAGCTCTCAAGGAGCACTAGAGCTGGTAGCTTAATTTGGGTCCAACAGGGGAATTGACCTTGCCCAGGTCAAAGATCTAGCAACAGATTTTGAACTCAGGTCTCCTGAAACCTGGTTATGGGCTCTTTCCATAGCTACTTTTTCATCTGAGTCTTTGACTAGTGTCTAGGATGGTGCTTTTAACACCTTGGTGCTTAGTTCAGCCTGATTAACTGGTTGGAGCCCAGAAACACATCTAATTAACTTGGTGATTGTGTGCTAACTATTGGTGGCTGGGTTAAGCAGTAAGGATAGGATAATAATGGACTTGTTTCATAGTTATTCTCATCTTCCAACTGGAGTTTCCCACTGGGACCAAAGGCAGTGATGATTTAGGAAATGGGACAATTAAGTAGGACTCCTGAACTGTATCCGGGACTAAGGCTCACATTTCAGAGATATCACAATCTAGTAGAGTCACCTTCTCATTTTGTTCACTCTTCTGCCCCTAGAGAGAATGACATATACACAGGCCCCCAGAAAGAAAGACAGGCTTCAAAGATGATGCTGTATCCTTTCCAATATACAGTGCCCCACCATACCTCCCAAATAAATTCTATAATTTTAATCTCAATCCTTTCTGCTGCACTGGATGCTAATAGGGATCATAATTATATTTGTTGTAATACAGATCCAGGAGACAGGGATTGGGACAATGCAAAGGTACTGATTTTCATTCCCACTGATGCCCGATGGCTAGGGAAACAATGTTTATTCCTCCTCATGTTAATAAAAGCAGAAATGAGTCTTCATTAAAGGTTCTATTAAGAAGCTACTGTTATCTCTGGCATTCATTAGCTGAAACTTTCCTATTAAATGACGACATTGGAATTTTCAGAGAGCCTGCAAA
Organism: Myrmecobius fasciatus; assembly: GCA_023553655.1. Classification (NCBI taxonomy): domain Eukaryota; kingdom Metazoa; phylum Chordata; class Mammalia; order Dasyuromorphia; family Myrmecobiidae; genus Myrmecobius; species Myrmecobius fasciatus. The sequence goes on along the minus strand of JAJPUD010000338.1, from coordinate 294,563 downwards.
ACTACTCTCCTTCATATCAATCAATTGTCTTAAGACAGTCATGACTTCCCTTTGTAGGTTGCTGTAGGTTGGCAAAGGAGTCATCCAATCTAGTCCCTTTTCTCCAGGTACTTGTCTCATAACAAGATCAACAGTTTTGGGGATTCCCTCTTTCTTCTGTTCTATGATTTAAATAGTCTATTAGGCAGTTCCTTTCTTCATATAAGTATCTTTCTCTTGAAGCAATAAAAGCCCATTTCCTCTGATCAACATAGAAAAGTAGAAATAGGTAAGAAAGGGTCCGAAGACAGTTGCCTATGACAGTTATCAGTTTCATAGATCACTATAACAGCATTACAGTAAGCTAGTTTAAATGCCAGTGTCAGAAATCAGAAAGACACGAGTCAAGATAATGAACAGAGTTTAGGATCAGTGGGTCCTGACCCTTCTATGCACTGAGCAATAAGGGGAATAACAAAGAAGCAAGAATAAGAAGGCATTTTCTTATAGTGAGGAGGTGCAGATCTTCCCAAGCCCCACCCCCCTTCCCATCACTGCCAAATGAAGGCAACATTGCTTTTTGAGGATTTGGACAACCTGGGATTGTAAAAGGAATGAATATACACTGTAGAGAATGTTTAGCTATGCTGATCCCAGAATATGGGGGTTTGCTCTGGGAATGGAAAGATAACATGGCTCTGAGGCAAGAGTGCTGGATTCAGAGTCAGACAACTTGAATACAGATCTCATTTGTATTAAATATTGGCTGTGTGACCTTAGGATATTTTCCTTCTTTTTTGAGTCTAAGCTTCCTAATTTATATGGAATAAGGATTTTGCCCTCTGTTTTCTTAAAAATCCCCCTTTACTCTAATTTTCTGGCTTTCCATAGCATTTTGGGGAGGGCATTATATGGGGACAGAAAATGGACCCTTAGAAATCATTATGGGGGCGGAGCCAAGATGGCGAATTGCGGACAGCTTTCTCTGTGAAAGAGTAAGAGCACCTCTTACTCATTCCCTCAAACCCAGACAAAGTAAGCCTTCCAACTGGTTTCTAAGTGAGGGCACGCCAAGCATTTGGACTACAACGCACTTCTATCAAAGATCTACCTTGAAAGAACTCCGGAGAAGGTTAGCCTCAGGGGAAATCGGCCGCTGGTCTCGATCAGACTCTAGCCGGGGCGGAAGTCAGGGTTGCGATAGAGGGGCGGATTTGGGCACCCAGGAAGCCCCTGGGAGACGCCTGGGCCACTTTGCTCTGCTTGCGGGCAGGTGCTTTGGCAGATCTGCCTTTGGAAAAGGGTGGATCGAAAGCAGCTGAAAACGTGGTCCTAGTGCGAATCTAGCCCGACCAGCCTCAGACTGGAGGTCAACTCGGCAAACTGCCCCAGGGCAAATACAAATTCTTGCAGTTTTCTCTGCTTTTGACCAATATCCCAACTTTAAATCATGAGCAAGAAGCAGAAGAGAGCTCTCACCATAGAAAGCTTTTACGGAGAAAAAATAGAACAGTCCCCAGATCCTGACATTATGAAAACAATCCCAGATGAAGCCACAAAGGCAGACTTAAGTTGGTCTCCCTTTCAGAAGGCTTACCTGGATGATTGCATTAAGAATCTCAAAAGAGAGCTAGAAGAAGAATGGGGAAATAAATTGAGATCAGGGCAACAGAAATATCAAAAACTGGAAAATAGGACTGGTGAATTGGAAAAAGAAAACAGTTCACTGAAAAACAAAATTGGTGAATTGGAAAAAATCACCAATTCACTGGAAAATAAAAATGGTGAACTGAAAAACAAAATTGGTGAATTGGAAAAAGACAACAATTCACTGAAAAACAAAACTGGTGAATTGGAAAAAGACAACAATTCACTGAAAAATAAAACTGGCAAAATGGAAAAAGAATGCATTGAATCAAGAAATTCAATTGGCCAGCTACAAAAGGAGCTAAAAAAGATAACTGAAGGAAATAATACTCTAAAAATTAAAATTGAACAAATAGAAGTAAATGACTCAATAAGACTTCAAGAATCAGTTAAACAAAAACAAAAAAATGAAAAAATAGAAGAAAATATGAAATATCTCCTAGGAAAAACAACTGACTTGGAAAACAGAACCAGGAGAGACAATTTAAGGATTATTGGACTCCCTGAAAGCCATGATGAAAAAAAGAACCTGGATGCTATCTTCCAGGAAATCATGAAAGAGAATTGCCCTGATGTTTTAGAATCAGAAGGCAAAATTGGCATTGAAAGAATTCACCGATCACCTCCAGAAAGAGACCCCAAAATTAAAACCCCAAGGAATATCGTGGCCAAATTTCAGGACTATCGCACCAAGGAAAAGTTATTGCAAGCAGCTAGAAAGAAACAGTTCAAATACCGAGGAACTGTCATTAGAATTACACAGGATCTGTCAGCTTCCACATTGAAGGATCGAAGGGACTGGAACCAGATATTCCGAAAGGCAAAAGAACTTGGATTACAGCCAAGAATAAGTTATCCAGCTAGAATGAGCATCATCTTCCAGGGAAGAAGATGGTCATTCAATGATGCAGGAGAATTTCACCTATTTCTAATGAAAAGACCTGATCTGAACAAAAAATTTGACCTCCAAATAGAGAACTCAAGAGAAACATAAAAAGGTAAAAAGGAAAACTCTTGAGAACTATATTCCTACTATAGGTATCCTTTAAAGAATGGCAGTATAATTTGATTTTTCTTTGATAATAATGGAAAAGAAATTAGAGGTGGAAGGGATACCATACTGAAAAAGAAAAAGGGGGGAGGGGGGAAAAGGAGGCAAAATAAAGTAAAAATAAAGGAGGTAAAATAAGGCAAAATCTCATAAAGAGACAGAGAAGATCTAATATAATTGAGGGAAAGAAGGGAGGGCGATGAGTATTGTGTAAACCTTACTCTCATTAGATTGGACTCTAAGAGAGTATATCAGACACATTTGGCTTCAAAGAAAGCACTGACCCTTCTTGTGGGAAGGTAGGAGGGAGGGGAGAAAAGGAAAGGGATAAACTAATAGAAGGATTAGGGGAAAGGTATAAAGGGGAGGGAGGGACTCTAAAGGGAGGAGGATTATTGGTGGGAGGTGGTCATCAAGAGCAAAGTACTGGGGAGGGGGGAAGGGAGAGAGGGGAAAGGGAAGAGAAAATCATAACTCTGGGTAAATAAGATGACAGGGAATACAGATATAGTTATTTTAACTGTGAATGTGAATGGGATGAACTCTCCCATAAAACGGAAGCGGGTAGCAGACTGGATTAAAAGCCAGAATCCTACAATATGTTGTTTACAAGAAACACATCTAAAACATAGAGATACATACAGAGTGAAGGTAAAGGGCTGGAGCAGAATCTTCTATGCTTCAGGTGAACAAAGAAAGGCAGGGGTAGCAATCCTTATCTTGCATCAAGTAAAAACAAAAATAGATCTAATTAAAAGAGATAAGGAAGGAAACTACATTTTACTAAAGGGTTCCATAGACAATGAAGCAGTATCAATACTTAACATATATGCACCAAGTGGTATAGCATCCAAATTCCTAGAGGAGAAGTTAAGAGAGATGCAAGGAGAAATAGTAATACTATACTAGTGGGAGATCTCAACCTTGCTCTCTCAGAATTAGATAAATCAAATTCCAAAATAAATAAGAAAGAAGTTAGGGAGGTTAACAAAAGGCTAGAAAAGTTAGGTATGATAGATCTCTGGAGGAAATTGAATGGTGATAGAAGGGAGTATACTTTTTTCTCAGGGGTTCATGGAACTTATACAAAAATTGATCATGTGTTAGGGCATAAAAACCTCAAAATCAAATGCAGAAAAGCAGAAATAGTAAATGCATCCTTCTCAGATCATGATGCAATAAAACTCACATGTAATATAAGGCCAGGAGAAAATAGACCGCAAGTTATTTGGAAATTAAATAATCTAATCCGGAAGAACGAATGGGTGAAAGAACAAATTATAGACACAATCGAAAATTTCATCCAGGAGAATGACAACAATGAGACAACATACCAAAATTTGTGGGACTCGGCTAAAGCGGTTTTAAGGGGTAATTTTATATCTCTAGATGCTTACTTGCATAAAACAGAGAAGGAGAAGATTAATGAACTGGGCTTACAATTAAAAAAGCTAGAAAAAGACCAAATTAAAAACCCTCAATTAAATACCAAATTGGAAATTCTGAAAATTAAAGGGGAGATCAATAAAATTGAAAATAAGAAAACTATTGAATTAATAAATAAAAGTAAGTTGGTTTTATGAAAAAACCAACAAAATAGATAAGCCTTTAGTTAATTTGATTAGAAAAAGGAAAGAGGAAAATCAAATTATTAGTCTCAAAAATGATAAGGGAGAACTTTCCTCCAATGAAGAGGAAATTAGAGTAATAATTAGGAGTTTCTTTGCCCAACTTTATGCCAATAAATTTGATAATGTAAATGAAATGGAGGAATATCTACAAAAATATAGATTGCCCAGATTAACAGAAGAGGAAATAAATTATTTAAATAGCCCTATTTCGGAAAAAGAAATAGAACAAGCCATTAATCAACTCCCTAAGAAAAAATCTCCAGGACCAGATGGATTTACATGTGAATTTTACCAAACATTCAAATAACAATTAATCCCAATACTATATAAACTATTCGAAAAAATAGGGAAAGAAGGTGTACTACCAAATTCCTTCTATGACACAGATATGGTGCTGATAGCTAAACCAGGTAGGGAGAAAACTGAGAAAGAAAACTATAGACCCATTTCCCTAATGAATATTGATGCAAAAATTTTAAATAAGATTTTAGCAACAAGATTACAGAAAGTCATCCCCAGGATAATACATCATGACCAAGTAGGATTTATACCAGGAATGCAGGGCTGGTTCAATATTAGGAAAACTATTAGCATAATCAATTATATTAATAACCAAATTAATAAAAACCATATGATTATCTCCATAGATGCAGAAAAAGCCTTTGATAAAATCCAACACCCATTCCTATTAAAAACACTGGAGAGTATAGGAATAAATGGGCTTTTCCTTAAAATGATTAGTAGTATCTACTTAAAACCTTCAGCAAGCATCATATGTAATGGAGTCAAACTAGAACCATTCCCAATTAGATCAGGAGTGAAACAAGGCTGCCCACTGTCACCATTACTATTTAATATTGTATTAGAAATGTTAGCTTTAGCAATAAGAGAAGAAAAAGAGATAAAAGGAATCAGAGTAGGTAGTGAAGAAACCAAATTATCACTCTTTGCAGATGACATGATGGTATACTTAGAGAACCCTAGAGACTCAACTAAAAAACTACTAGAAACAATTCACAACTTTAGCAAAGTGGCAGGATACAAAATAAATCCACACAAATCATCAGCATTTTTATATATTACCAATAAAGTTCAGCAGCAAGAGATACAAAAAGAAATTCCATTCAAAATAACTGTTGATAGTATAAAATATTTGGGAATTTATCTGCCAAGGGATAGTCAGGAACTATATGAACTAAATTACAAAACACTTTCCACACAAATCAAATCAGACCTAGTCAATTGGAAAAACTTAAAATGCTCATGGGTAGGACGAG
>JAJPUD010000338.1:123295-283978 GCA_023553655.1 Myrmecobius fasciatus | reverse complement strand
TCACTTTTTGACACACAGAATTTACTTGTCACTCTCCTCCCCACAAAATATCCTCATTAAAACTTATTTGCCCTGTGTTTTATTTCCTCTGGGCTAAAGTGATAAATAACTTCTAGGAATGAACCTGGGCTAACATGCCATCAGGAAAGCAGCAGATACTTTAACTTTAAAGTAATGGGACTAATCTTTAAAGAGACATACTAGAGCTTATAAATTCAAATAAGTATTGTACCCTTCAAAGTAGTCACCCTGGATGGCTATGTACTTATTCCAAGTTACTTCCATTGCTCAGAACTTTAGGGAAACTCCCTTTTGGAATCACCCTTCACAACAGTTCTCAATATCTTTAATGATGGCCAATCCCAGAGAGTGACTTTGATTTTGAAGTGTGACTCAAAGCCATTTAGACTCAAGTCTGATAATTAAGGTGGTGATCTGACCAGAAAATATCAATCTTGCTCCAATTTGATTTTCTTATAGTAAATCTTAAAACATCTCACTTCTTCGTGCTTCATAGAATCTCTTCAAGAGCTTTAGAACTTCAGGGGCAGCTAGGTAGCACAGTGGATAGAGCACCATCCCTGAAGTCAGGAGGACCTGAGTTCAAATCTGGTCTCAGACATTTAACATTCCCTAGCTGTGTGACCCTGGGCAAGTCACTTAACCTCAATTGCCTCAGCAAAAAAAGCAAAAAAAAAAAGAGCTTTAGAACTTCTGCTCAATCAGTTTGACTATTTGACCTTGTGGGATGAATTTGGCATGTGCAATGACAATTGAAGTCAAAGGAATAAATCAACAATGTGTCTTCCTCTGTGAGCTTGACATGTGTTGTTTCTTGGGTTTTGAGAATATTTGAGTGCTTTGTTTCTGGGTCATGCTGGAATTTCTCATTTCATTACCAATGACTATTTTCTTCAGCAATGTGTTATTTTGTTTGGCTTCCCTTGAAAGATCAGAACAAATAACAAGACTTCACTGCTTCTCTTCATTGTTCAAAATGGGTAGCAGTCTTTCCAGAAACTCTCTTCAAGTTCAAATTTTCCAGCACTATGCTACTTTATACAAATTCCAGTCTGCAGCTATCATCCTCATAGTGAGCTATTGATTTGAGAGGATGAAATCTCTGAACTTCTTAACATTTTTATTAATGATTGGATGACCAATTTATGCCTCATAATGGACATCTGCCATCTTTCCTGATTAACATGAGCCTTTGCTTCGTCAGAAAGTCTTAACCTTACATCTTCTACACAAATATCTTTTTTTTTGCAAGGCAATTAGGATTAAGTGACTTGCCTAGGGTCACACAGCTAGTAAATGTTAAGTTTCTGAAACTGGATTTGAATTCAGGTCTTCTTGACACCTGGACCAGTGTTCTATCTACTCTGCCATCCAGCTGCCCTATACAAATATCTTTTAACAACTCAAGTGTCTTATTGGCAGATTTTCTTAGCTTCTCCTTATTTTAATGTTTTGTTGTGAATATTGGTTATCTATCTTCATCCTGAGAAAAAAATAGTGGATAATTCCATTCTTCAGAGCTACTAGCATATGACTCATTGCCCTTGCAAATCTTGTTGCTGCAAATTTAAACATGTTGCAACATGTCCCTGCTAGGATCACTCCACCTCTATTTTCACACACTCAATGAAAATCTGTATTGCTTTATATTGAAAAAATAACATGGTAAAGGGTAGAAAGAGTACTCACAGGATTTGGAATCAAGAGACTCAAATTTAAATCTAGTTTATAATAAAATCTATGTGATTATGAATAATCCATACATCTTTCACTCTCAGTTTTTCATCTAGAAAATGGAGATAATAGCACTACTACTACTATCATCACAGAATTGTTCTTGGGATGGTGCTTATTTAAGCTTTACATACTGTGAGCAATGTTTGATTTTTATAGTCGTTTCTCATTTATACTTTAACAGGGATCTTATGGAGAAAACAACACTGCCTTTGTGACTTTAATGTTGACAGGCTGAGACAAGTGTTTGGAAGAGACACTTTAGAGAAGGTAGAGATGACCAAGGGTGGAGCTAATGAATTGTTTGGGAGCTGTCCAGTGTGCTGATTTAAATCTTGGCTCACAAAGAAGTATTTTTTGCTTTGGTTGTCAATATATGCTAGTGTAAATATAGTATTAGTGTGAAAATGTGGGTATATTCAATGTATACATGCTATTAAAAATGCATATGAAATATGAAAATCTATATGTTTAGGTGTGTGCATATATATGTATATATGTATAAATGTGTGAATATCCATAAAGGAACTTTGTATACACATGAATATATGTATATGTGTGTTCACACGTATGTATAATGCATATGCTAACTACATGTACATTATATTAAATACATACACACATTGAACTGCATATACATGTGTAGTTTACAATTATATAATTATTTAAGATTTAGGAAGCATTTTTCTTTAAAAACAAACCAATCAAGAAACCAACTTCTGAGATGTAGATAGAGCAAATGTTTTCATATACATTTTATAGTTGATGAAACTGAGATTCAAATTTTCTGACTCAAATTCTAAGATTCATTCCAATATGTCACATTGTTTCTTTTATGATAATATAGCATGCACTGGGTAAAAATAAGTATGAAGGCTTCTAACATTGTTTTTTTTATGTGTATACTTGTTATGTTGTGTGTGTTTGTGTGTGTGAAAGAGAGAGAGAGAATAAGATTAGGAAGATGAAGGCTGTATACAGAGTGTGACTTTCTAAAAATAGATAAACTCAGCATTCATCTGAAGATAGGAAGTACACATCTAGGTCTAGTAAGACTCTCATGAAACTTCATGGGAGTTGAAAGGGACATCAAGTTCCCAAACTCTGCCACCCTCTTGCCCACCTTCTGCCCTCTCTCATTTTCCCACCTCCTAACTTCGTAAGCCAATGTTCTCTTCAAGGCTAAAGTAGATCTAAAGTGGAGACCAGAGCTGAGCTGCCTCTTGCCAAGCACTCAAAACTCATTTTCTAGTGCATTATACATTTGGCCTTTGGAACAATCAATGACCTTAAATACTGTTTGATTCCTGCAGCCAAATCCAGGAGAAATAAGACATAATCCATCTGGCCTGGCTGGCCAGTGCAAGAGAAGGAGGGAGGGAGGGAGAGGCCAAAATCCTTCTGGGGCTCTGCATTCTCTCTTGCTTGGCACTCAGAGAAAGAAGCAGGGTGGTAAGGAGGGCAATAGAGCAATTGGGAGCTGCCAGTGCTCAAGGGGACAGGTTTTTAAATGATATGAATGGGCTGCTAATCACTGTTCCATTTATCTCAATGCTTATTAACCATAAGTCTTGTAGCTACTTTAAAATTGAGGCTCTAGTCTGGGGAAGAACTTCAAGAAGGTTTGAAATGCTAATTTTGTCTTCCTATCCTCCCACCCAAGGAGCACAATGTTCAGGGACTCAGAAAAAAAAAAGACCTAGACTAAGTGACCTCTGATGTGGATGATCAGATCCCTTTGAGTTGAGGTAATAGATAGAGATAACTCGAATTTTCATAGTACTCTCCTCACAACATTCTCCTTACACTCCTCACTACAAGAGCTAATATAGATAGTGTTACACCCACTTTAGGGGTAAGAAAGTTGAGATCCATAGATGTTAAGTGACTTGTCCAAAGTCACACTGATAGTAAATGTCCAAGCTGATTTGAACTCAATATGAGTCCTCTGACTTCAAATTCATTGTGTGAGAGATAAAGAGAGAGAGAGAGAGAGAAGAAAAAAAGACAGAGAAGAAAGAGAGACAGAGAAGAGAGAGAGAGTCAGAGAGACAGAAACAGAGAGGATGGAGGGAGGGATAGAGAGAGACAGAGAGAGAAGGAAGAGAGGGAGACAGAGAGACAAAGAGGAGAGAGAAAACACACACACACACAGAGAGAGAGAGAGAGAGAGAGAGAGAGAGAGAGAGAGAGAGGGAGAGGGAGAGAGGGAGAGAGAGAAACAGAGAGAGATACACAAACACACTGAGAAAGACAGAGACAGGCGCACAGAGACAGATACAGAGAAAGTTAAAGTCAAAGAGAAAAGGAGGCAGCATATGGAGGACAGAGGCAGAGGGAAAGGGTGCAGGCTGCCAGAGAAGGCTCAGTTACTCTATATTCCCAGGAAACATAACAAACAATATCTCATTTAATTTCTACAATGCTGTGAAATGGGATAGACATAATTATTCCCATGTTAAAGATGAAGATACTGAGACTTGGGTTAAGAGCTAGTGCTAATTCAATTCAATTCAACATTTATCACGTGTCCACTATGGTTCAGGAACTGTACTAGACAATGGAGATACGAAGACAAAAAATGAAATAGACCCTACCCCAAGGAGCTCACATGAAGCTTACATCAAATTTTTCTAGAGCCCAAGGACAGGGTGTTCATAGGTTCATAGATGGAGAATGGAAAGAGACCTCAGAGCCTATCCAGTAAAAATCCTCACTTTGCAGGTAAGGAAATTAAGTCTCAAACTCACGTGGATAGTTAAGAAACAGGAGCAGAATTTAATCCAGATCCACTGATCAAAGAGTCAGTTGTCTTTTCACTCTCCTGGGAGATGAGCTATCTCCCGGTTTTTGTTTTAATCTGCCATTTTTTGTCATCTTTTCAATTCTCTCATTGGTAAAATGGGCTTAATAGTATGGCATGATCTAACTCACAGGAATGTGAGAAAAGGCTTTTATAGAATTTGGGGATCATAGTTCAAGCTCCTAATTTTATAAATAAGGAAATGAAACAGAAAACAAAACAAAACAAAACATTTCTCATTGGAGAAAAGGGGGAAGAAGGGAAATACATTAATGGTGAGTTCAGATTTCACAGATCTCATTTGAGCCTCTAGCCCCACCCAGCAGATCTTCCATCTGCCTGACCCTACTTTATAAGACCCACTCTCACTTCCCCCTGGACAGAATTGTTCTGGTTTCTTGGCTGCTGGCTGTGTGGTAGCAGCAAATGTACCAGCTGTGGGGGAGGGGCTGGTGCTCCCAAGAGCCGGATAATTATGCTCAACGCCCCGAGCCTCCAACAAGGACCAGGCTCGCTCGGCTTGTTCTGCTCTTCGAAGAGGCTCGGGGCTTGTCTGACAAGGCAAGCGCTTGTTCATGCTGTGGAGTCAGCTGGGGAGTGGGGAGCTGGGGCTGGGTACCGACAACACAATCCTGGCGGTGAATTTCTAATATTGATGGTGGCGTGCAAGCAAGGGTGCATCTGTCCAGCTAGGGATCCTTTCTCCCCTCCTCTGTTTTGGACCTCTCTGTGAGAGGGCGATAAAGGGAATACTAGGACCCCATGCTTGTATTTCACTTTATTTCTGCCTCTATCATCCTGTTTGATCTTTCTTATAATGAGATGAAATCTGGTGTCATGGAAGAAGTACTAGATTTGGATTTGAATCCTGTCTTTGTCATTTGTTTCCTCGGAGACCTTGGATGCATTACTTAAACTCTCTCTGTAAAATGAGCAGGATTCAACCAGATAATCTCTAAAGTCTTTTCTAGCACTCAGTCCTATAATCTGGTCTCAGATCTGTATTTCATCTTGGACTCTACCATTTATTAGTTGTGTGACTTTCAGCAAGTCATTTCAATTCTCTTGACCTCAGTTCCACTATATGTTAAATAAGGATAATAATACATTTCTACCTTTACAAGATTGATGGCACGACTGTATTATTAACCTGTTGTTGTTCGGTCTTTTTGAGCCATGTTCAGTTCTTTGTGGCCCATTCAGGGTTTTCTCAGAAAAGATAAAGGAGTGGTTTATTATTTCCTTCTCTAGCTCATTTTTCAGATGAGGAAACTGAAGTAAACAGGATTAAGGACTTTCCCAGGATCACATAGGTAGTAAATATTTAAGGCCAATCAGAAAAATGATTGTAAAGTCAGAAGTGCAAGTTGTTATTCTCCCTATTTAGCATATAGTGAAACTGAGACCAAGAGAGTTTAAATGATTTGCCTAAAGTCACACAACTAGTAAACGGTAGAGTTGAGGATGAAATGCAGATCTTCTGAGTCCAGATTATAGGATTTGGTGCTAGAAGGGACTTCAAGGGATAATAACAGCATATAATTCCAAGGTTTTTGTGACTATTTAAGTGATATTATTAAACCACTTTCTGAACCTTAAAGTACTTTATAAATGCTAGTTATTATTATTAGCATAGTGAATTAAGGTTTACAGAATGATTTCCTCACAACCACCAGGTTATTGTTTGACTTTTGTTTTGAGGAGGACTGATGTCATCACAGGTGATGTCTTGATTGGCTCATGAATTTGGATTTAAGTGAGGCAGAATTGCACAAAGTCTTCAGCTTTATTCTCTCTTCCAGTTTTGAAATCCAGTGGTAAGACAAGTCAAAGCAACCAGCAATGGACCAGGAGACAGTGAATAATCTTGGAGCCTTTGATGTCTCAGGAAGCTCTAAGTGCTCCACAATTCCTGCTTCAATTGCCTTCATGGCCGTTGTTCTCACTGACTCATTCTTCTGGGCAAAGGTAGATAAGCCTGAAAAACCAAAGCAAATGCTCCACTGATTGAGGTGTGTTCTATTTGTCATTTATCACAGTGACTCAGTGTCCCTTCCTGTATCCCTGAGTCTTTTAATGATAATGGGAAAAATAATGCCTCCCTTGTTTTTTGCGTCACAACTACTATGTAAGAGAGACAACATGAGTGTTATCACCCTCATTTTACAGATTAAAGACTGAATCTCAAAAGAGATAAAATTACTTGCTCAAGGTCATCCAGCTTTGAAGTGTTAGAACCAGAACCCAAAGCCAAGTCTTTTGAAATGGAATCCAACAAACTTCTTTTCAATAAGGGCACACCTGCATGGACATACAGGGGCAGGGACATCTAGAGGAAGGAGACATGAGATCTCTGCCTTTGGGAAGCTCCAAGTTATGGCTTTGGTGGTTGATAAAGCACCTATAAGAACAGCAATAAGACCCATTGAGAGAACCACCTCAGCAAGTGAAAATGAATAGATATGTGTTTCCCTTCACATACTACATTGCTGTTTCTTCTCTAAGATGATGCATTGATGCTGACAACTATCTGTATGAGGACTGGGGTGGAGATCTGATTGAAAAGATGATGCATGGCAAATAGTCCTTTCCACCAAGTGCACATATGAAGGTTATGGAAATAACTATGGGGTGCACTACCTTGGGAAATGTGAAGGGATAGATGCAGAACAAAGGAATGAAGATCTCATTGAGATTGATTTTATAAGGCTGACAAAGAGCAATCCCATTCTTCTCTAAAATTTCCTTTGTCTTCCCTCTAATAGGCTGATACCCTGGGTCCACACTTTAATTACTGTCACCAGTCTTGAGTGGATCCTAAGTGCATGGATTCTCCCAGCTCTTTTGGCCTTTATCATGGACACCCACTTTCTTCTTACTCCTAGAAGACATAGGATTAGCTTCTTCAAAAAGACTTTGATAACAACTGGGATGAAAAGGTAAAATAAAATTATGTACAGAGCACAGAATTGGTAAGTTTACAGAGCATGGAGTGTTATTCTGATATCTTAAATTCAGGGCTAACGCCAATTAATAATTGTAATAATTCCTATAAATAGGAAGTTTTAGGATTTACAAAATACTTGTCTCATAGCAACAGGTGCTACTAGGTAGTTTAAATATGAGAACTGAGGTTTAGAGAGGTTAGGCAATTTGTATAGGACCATAAAGGTTTTAAGTATCAGAGGTAGAGCTCAGTTTTTCCCCATCATATCACATGGTTTCCAGAGGCCTAACCTCAGTAGTCAGCTGCTATGATGCTGTGGGAGAGGTCTTCCACTCTTCTTTTTCTTTCAGAATTGGTGTCTTTTATTTTCTCTCCAATAGGGAGGATGCTTCTAGATCACTGCTCCTTGGCCAAGAAGAAAATACTGGCTCCATATCTGTCCCAACCCAGCTAGAAGCTCATCCCCTTTCTGTACTCAAATCAATGACTCCTTTGATCATAGTGTCTATCCAACATCCACACTACACTTGTGCAACCTCCCCCCACTATAGCTGCCATAATGATTACCCACAATAAAAGAAGTTTCATTCCATCATCAGGCTTCCTGAAAGATGTGAGCTTTAATAGGTCTTAGAAGAATGATGAAGGGGTAAGGAGAGGGCAACTTAGGGAATGAGGAGGAAGAGACAAATTTATCTATTTAGTTCAGAGTGAGGAATGAGCAGGTTGTGTGTTGGGAATGACGATCTGGTTAGTTGGGTTGGAGCAAGGGAATATTACAAGTGAAGGAAGTAAGATTGGGTGATGGGGAAAGATGGCTGATCAAGGTGGCTATTGGTCTGACTGAGTATGAATTCAGTATAATAAATAGTAGGGAGCTACCGTAAGCTCTTTAGTAGGGGAGGGATGTGATCAACAGAATGTTGGAAGAAGATGATTTGAGTGACTACTTTTAGGATGATTGGAGTGATGAGAGGTGGCAAGCAAGTAAAATTAGAGTAGATTATATGACTAGGAGGCTATTAGGAAGAATGAGGAATAGACTAGGGTAATAGCGGTGTGAGTAAAGAGAAGAGGATGAATATAAGAGATCCTGTAGAGATAGAAATAACGAGGCCCAGAAACTGATTGACTATAGGGAGAGTGCATAGATGAGGATGACTCTGAAGTTGTGAACTTGGGTGACTGGAAGAATTCCCAGCATCATGGCATTCTGACCTCAAATTCTCAGGGTTGTATGAAGGTAGAATTTCCAGTGTGGAGTTTGGATTAAAATTCTTAGGGTTGTTCCTGCCTGGAATTCTCAAAGATGATAGTATTCTCCTTAGAATTCCAAAGAATGATGCTATTCAAGCCCAGAATTCCTAGGCTGGTGCCATGTTACATGAGTGCTTTTCATTCAAGCCCATTCTAATTCCAATTCTTACTAAGTCATGGCTCTGTTCTGAATCTTAGCACCATGGATTAATCTCATGGTCCACTGACCCACTCCTTGGAATGGCACTCCTGCCAGCCCTAGGCTTAACCCCTCCCCCACCACAGGGCACTGATTCTATACTTGAGTCTGTTTCAGACTGTAAGAAAAGATTTGCTGCTTGGGAAAGTGCCCTGCTGTTCTTGCTGTTGATCCTCCTGCAGGGTGATTGATGGAGACATAAAGCAGCTGGGAATGAAGCCTGTTCCTCTCTGGAGCCCACTTCTAGATTGGAAGAAGATGAGAAGGGAAACCAAAGTAGAGCATAAGGAAAAGTAGTCCAGTTCAATGGCTCAGGGAGCAATGAGATGGCCTTGGGGTCTAGTATGGTTGTAGCAATGAGATTTATCAAGGTTCGAGTGAGTTGGATCGAGAATGAATTGAAATGGTCCCCCAAAGCTGCTGAATGTCTGCAATGAAGATAGTCCTGGAAGGATTGAAATAGTTTTGAATGAGGTAAGATGGTCCTAAAAGGAGTGATATACTGGATGAAGTGAGATGCTCTTAGGCCTGGAGTAAGATGGTACTCAGGGAAGAGTGACATTGTTTAAGATGCAGTGAGATAGTCTTGTGAGTGGTGAGATGGTCTTAGCAGTAATGAGAAGTTTTTTGATATAGTAGGTAATGTAGGGAGGGGTATGATATGGTTCTTTTTGTTAATGGAGTCTCATGAATGAAGTCATGTACAAACTTAGCTTTTTTCCTCCTCCAAATGCAATCGTGTACATTTCTCTTACTGTTTTCCAAAAGACCCAATAAAGATGCCCAGATAGTAGATGTATGTATTTGTATCTCACTAGGAAGGAAGAGCAAAAAATCTGTTGTGAATCATTAACAGAACTCTGGGGAATTAAAGACAGCATATCTTGAAAACACCAAGAGATTGGAGCAACTCTCATTTCAAGTCAGATTGGCCTAGCTGTGATTCCTGTCCTTGGGCAGCAGCAGAGACTTATTCAACGAAGGGTAAAAATAGTTCAAAGGGGAAAGGAAATAATTTGTAATCGGAAGCCCTCAAGATGTGGTCTTAGAAAACCTGGGTCTGACAAATACTTTCCCCCAAATTATGTTGTATCTATTATGTATATACCTATAGTTTTGTCTCCCCTGATTGAATGCAAGCTCCTTGAGGGCAGGTACAATTTCATTTTTGTATCCCAATACTTATCACATAGTATTCACTTAATAAGTGCTTATTGATTGATATCTGCATCATCTTGGGTGAGTTGACTGGAATGGGTTACCCTAAGAAGTCATGAGTTTTTCATCTCTAGAAATCTTCAGACACAGGCTACTTGACTAAGGGTCAGGTTTATTAGAGAAGGGATTCCTGAACATACACAGGTTAGACTACATGACCTCTGAGGGTCCTTGTAATTCTAAGATTCTATGAAACATCCCTCTGAACTTTAAATTCTCCGTCTGTAAGATGGCAATTAGAATATCTGCACTGCCAAATAAAGTCATTTGTAAGTTGCAAACTGCTCTATGTGAAGGAGCCATGATGATGATAATGATGATGATGATAATGACTTTGTGCTAAGGGGCGTACTGTGTTTGCCATACCTCTCAGAGTCCAGCCAAGTGTGAGTCAGGTAGATCCACAAAAGATAAAAGTCAGAGGAGTTATGCATGTCAAATACAGTTTAGATATCCAAGAAGTGCCAGGATGAATTAGTTCTAAGACCCTACTCCTTATCTGTACTTGGCCATCACCTACTTCTCTCGTCTGATTCCAAGGAGCTTTAGACAACTCTGTCTTCTTTCTTATAGCTTAATTTATCTGGTTCTCACAATTTTATTCATTAATGCCTTGTGACCTTTATCCTCCCTCATCCATGGGGTTCACTGAACAAGTAAGAAATCTAAGTCAGAGCAAGTTCTTAGTTTAAAGTTCTCTGTTCCTATACAATATCTTTCTGCCTCAGTTACTCCTAAAATCCCACACCCCCAAAGCACTAGCTTTAGTTAATTGTCTTCTATTAGCCTGGTAGCTTCCATCTTGGGAAAAGTGAGAGGGGGATCCTCTTCAGATTCACTGAGAATTCTAAAGGGATGGGTCCTAATCTCAGGGCTGGGTGGAAGTCCAGGAGATGTCGGTGCCTCATTGGGGGTGGAAGGAGTCAATCCTGCAAAGCCTAAAGAAAACCTGGAGAAACTGGATTGACTCCCAAGCAGGCACTAATGGAAAAGAGAAATGTAGTTACATATTCATCAGCTTTTAAATATTCATGAGGATTGTAAAGCAGATTAATTTTCAAGGCTCATTTCTCCCATGGTTCCTGCTGTCCATATTTTACAGCAGAAGAAGGAAAGGGAGCTACAGATCACTTAGTTACTACCTTTACCATCACTTAAGTAACATTGTTGGGGGTGGGGAAAAGGGAGGGAGCTCAATGTGACAGGTGATAAGAATTTCAGAGAAGGTAGTATCTCTGTCTTCTGCTAGGGGAATGTGATGGGCAGCAAGGGGGCACTATAGGCAAGATAATGTGTAAGGGGGAAGTACAGAAAAAATAGGGAAAAGGATGCAGTTTGAATCTGAAAGAGTTTTTGATAGTGGTTGTACAAATTTCTGGAGTCTGTGGTTTAGACAAAAATGAAAAGACCTTCAACTAGAGTCAATAGATTTTGGTCTCAACTATTTTAATTTGATGTAGTGGAGTGAATTAACTAAAGAAAAATAATAAAGAGGAAGAGAGGGGAGGAGAGGAAAGGAAAGAAAGGAGTGAAAAAGAAAAACAGAAGTTGAGAAGAGGGAGCAGAAGTACAGAGAATATCATTATGAAGGAAAGTAGAAGACAGAAAGAGCGAAGGATTGAAGTTGGCTATCAAGAAGGTCTTCCAGATTGTGCAGGTGGTGAAACCCTGGCTGGAGGACTTGTACTAGCTTCTCTTTGCCTAGGTAAGTACCCAAAAAAATCCCAAACCAATCAACTAAACAAACAAAAAAAAATGACAGACAGAGAGACAGAGAAAGAAAAAAGAGAGAGGCAGAGACAGAGAGAGAGAGATACAGAGACACACACACACAAAGACACACACAAAGAGAGAGAGAGAGAGAGAGAGAGAGAGAGAGAGAGAGAGAGAGAGAGATTGGAACAATTTGGGGTGAAGTTTCCCTGCAAGATGAGATGACCTCTTCAGAGCCTAGCATTAATTTCAACAAGTCATAGAACCTCTGTCCCTCTCTCTCTCTTTCTTTTTTATTTTAATTTTTTGTTTGGGCAAATGTTTTCATTATTCAATTCAATTTAATAAATATTTATTAAGCATTTACTATATACCAAGTACTATGCTAAGCACTGGGTATAGATCACCATGGATATGAATCAGCATACTTATCTATAACTTATAGATCAGCAACTTATCTATAAGTCAGAGAGAGTTGCCTCAGGTTCAAAGAGTTTAAGTACTTGTCCGAGATGGTGCTATCAGTCAGTGTTAAAGTTAGGACACCAATTCAGGTCTTCCTGACTTGATGGCCTTCCTCTATCCTCCTCACCATTCTTCATCTTAAAAAATCATGGGGTCTTTTTAGAATGAACTTTTTTTTGGTGGGTATTTAGGACACAAAAGGAGAATCTGCCACAGAACAGACATCAACAAGATGGTTACCAATATTGATTGTTTTGGGGCACTTCCTGTTGTCACCATAATACAAGAGGAATGTCTTTTCCAAGCTTAAATCCTCAGTTTATTTCTTACCTACCCTATTATACCTTGCTAGTTAATCCTATTTTCACCACCAGGCTCACATTGATTTTTGACTGTCAGTTTCTTGGGTCTCTGGAAAGGACAATTTCTTTTCTCTATAAACTCAAGGTCATCTCAGATTCAGGTCAAATCTATTCTTCTTATGATCATTGAACTTTGACTCAGTCATTACTCATATATTCCCTGAATATAATCCTCTGCTTTTCAGCCTTTGCTTAATCCCTAATCTAGACTAATCTGATTTCTCCCAGAAGATCCAAGTCTAAATCCAGCCCTCTAGCTATGTGATCCTAGGGAAGTCATTTAAGTAAGTCAGGGTTGTGAAGCTCTGGCTGAAAGAGAATGAATGGGTCTTCTCATCATTTGCTTCATCTGTCAAACAGATATATTAATACTTACCGTAACTGTACAAAGTTATCATAAAGACTAAATAAAGAAATGCATGTGAAAGTATTTTGTAAACTATAATTATAAGCATAGTGTATGATGTGTAATGCAGTGGATAGACTACAACAGGTGGAATCAGAGGTCTTGTGAACATCATCAATAAACTGAGGATACCATTTACACTGCATGCCCCACAGGAATATTGTGAGAAAAAACACTTTCTATACCTTCCATTTAGGGAATAATCTGTGATTTCATCATGCAAAATTCTCTCTAGCAATGGAGATCATTTAGTAGCTAAGTGCTAGAGTTAGTTGAAACGTATAAGAGATTAAAGTGACCTACTAATGCCAAGAAGATGTGTTTAGGTGCCACAGTGAATAGAGAACCAGGCTTGAAGTCAGGAAGACTCATCTTCCTGAGTTCATATCTAAAGTCAGACATTAACTGTGTGACCTTGAGCAAATTACTTAATGCTGTTTACTTCAGTTTTTTCATCTGTAAAATGAGCTGGAGAAGGAAATGGCAAATCACTCCATTATCTTTGCCAAGAAAACACCAAATAGGGTCATGAAGAGTCAGACATAACTGAACAACTGAACAACACAGGATAAAAAGGGAGAAAGGAAAGGGCAGAGTAGGGAAGCAAAAGAGCCACAGTGGTAGGAAGCAGGATAGTTTGAACAAGAAAGGGAGAAACACAAACTGCAGCAACTACTAAGGTTAGATACCTGGGAGGACTTCCAGATTATCAGGATTGGACAACCTGATAGTGGCAGAGATAAGACTTGAACCCAGATCTCTCTGTCTTTAAGCCCAACTTTCTACCTACATATAAAGTCTTTAAAGAGCCAAATAAGTGTGACATTGTTTTCATCATCTTATTACCCTTTTGGGACCAACTTTTTCTCTAAACACTCTCAGTTCTTGTACAGTACCACTTTTTGACATCACCAGCTATAACTTCCAAGTTCTCTTCAACCAACCCCATTTCCAGAGTGGATAGTATAGTTATTTCTTTTCCTGTAAATGAGCATAACCATTAACATCTGTACAATTTAATTGTATGTCAATTCCTTTAGTTCCAGCCAGATTGAACATACCCCTATATCCATAAGAATTGTATGGTAGGGGCAGCCAGGTAACCCAATGGATAGAGCACCAGCCCTGAAGTCAGGAGGACCTGAGTTTAAATCTGGTCTCAGACACTTAACACTTCTTAGCTGTGTGACCCTGGGCAAGTCACTTACCCTAATTGCCTCAGGGGGGAAAAAAGAATTGTATGGTAAGGAGTTTCTGTTGAAAAATCAAGCAAAACTTTGCACGAATACATATTATATACCTAGGAGGTGGGTGACACCAATGTGCTCTTAATGTCATCTGCAAACCTTTCCCAGGAATATGAATCTTTTTTCAGTACCATTTTTCTCATTTTTCTCCCCAATGTCATGAGGATGTTTTCGGTGTTTGAGCTAATCTCCTCCAGGGAGCTGACACGGTGTGTCTAGTTTGGAACTGGAATGACAGCAGTGATATTGGTGAAGCAGTTTGGCCAATGAACATGAAACTGAGGATTCCATTTTTCTCTTGTTTCTGTCTCCATCATCCTGGTGATATCAGCTAATATCTATGCCATAGAAGGAGCACCTAAGGATTTGACAAAGGTTGGAATTGGAACGACAGCAATGCAGATAGCACTGTTAGTGATGTTGGTTTTATCGAAGAACATGAATCTTGGAATTCCAATTTTCTCTTGTTTCTGTTTCCATCAGCATGGGGATGATGGATGTTCCTGGTGATATGGGCTAACCTGTAGATCTTCATGCCATAAAGGGAGCACCAAAATGAATTGAGAAGGTTTGCCTAGGTTAACATAACAGTGGGAGGGATGAGGATGGCACTAGTGCTAATGGCAGCTTTGTCACTTTACTATTGGCCATCGAGAAGAATGGCCTTGTAGTGACAATTGTACCATTGCACAAAGTATCAGTGGAGCAGGGTGGAAAGGAGAGGAATATAGGGGATCCTCATTCAAAGAGATGGAAACCAGGCAGTTTCTGTAGGTGATAGGTTATGGCACTCTCTGCCTCCCACTTCCATACTTTGCCATATTCTCTCATCACTCACTTCTCTTTCTTGAAAGCCCTGTATTTCCCTGGACCAGATGTTCTTCCTCCTCCACCATTTGGGCTGTGGAGAAGGGAGTGGTTTCTGCTGAGTGTTTGATGAGGAATCTTTGTGAGCTCTCAACCTACTTGGACTTTCCTGTCTGAAAATAAAAATACTCAGCTTGCAATGGGGAAGCAAAAGAGAGGAAAAGAAAAGAAAAGACTCAATCTGAATACATTTTAGTAATTCTCTTGGAAGATCTGTCAAAGGGGCTTGGGCATTGGCCAAGTTAAAGCCTTATAATCCCTCCACTGGTACCTTTCCAAAACAAAACAATTCCCCATTATGGCTGCTTTTTAAAACAACCAGTATCAGGACCCCTGTTGGTGCCTAGGGACTGATCATCCTTTTAATTGCAATTCTCTTGTTATACAAAGTCATCAGCCACCTAATGTCCCATGTTATTGCTGGGACTTTTTGCCTACAGATACCACCACTGCATTTTCTTCCCATCTAGGCCATTGTTCTAAGTTAGAACCTTGGCTAGAGACCAAGCAGGGATGCCTAAAGTGCTCTGGTGTGAGGTTAACACCATAAGTGTATGCTCATTGCATGCTAATCAATTTGATTCCTTAGCCCCAAACTTCCATTCCCTATCCATATTCTTCCTCATGCATTTACAGAATTTGGATCTGGAAGTCACCCGGAGCAAAACCATTTAGTTCATCCCCCTCCATTTTAAAAATATTTCATTTTATTTAATTAACAAATATCTATTTCCATCCTGCCTCCTCCTCTCAGAAATAAAAAGGAAAATGGAAAATAAAACCCTTGTAACAAATATGCATAGTTAAGCAAAACAAATTCCCACATTGTCTGTCTAAAAAATATGTCTCGTTCTGCTCCCTGAATCCATCACTTCTCTGGCAGGAGGTGGGTAGCATGCTTCATTATCCATTCTCTGGAATTATTAACCCCTATCATTTTTTAGAAGAAACTGAGACTCAGAGATAGGGAGGGAATTGTCTAAGCTCATTACAGATAGCAAATAGTAGAGGGACTTTGATTTCAAATCTAGTTCTCTTTCTTCCAACATACAAGCTTAGTCTTTGCCTCAGTTACCTACAAGGCTTCAGTTGTTTCTCTTTGTCTTCATAGACCAGGTTAATAACAACCTATTATCTCCTTCCTCACCTCAGAACCAGCCCTTCTAATTCACTTCCCATTATCATTAAGAAAATGAATAGAGACAGGATATCCTTTATCCTTTTTGTTTCTGGTAGAATGAAGCATTATTTCCAAACCAGAAAGTATACCTGGGAGTACCAAATGCTCCCATTTATCAATATAACCAGGAGGTTGCAGTTAGAAATAGTACAGAAGAGCTGATTGTTAAATTTTCAATATGAGGGGCAGCTAGGTGGCGCAGTGGTTAGAGCACCAGCCCTGAAGTCAGGAGGACCCGAGTTCAAATCTGGCCTCAGACACTTCCTAGCTGTGTGACCCTGGGCAAGTCACTTAACCCCAATTGCCTCAGCAAAAAGCAAAAAAAAAAAAAAAAAAAAATTTCAATATGAGCATTTACCTCATAATTGGCAAATGCTACAAATCAAGAATTGATTTATTGTTAATTAATTGTCTAGACTTAAGAAAGGGTTGATAATACCAATTAAACTTAAAAGAGTGACATGAGCACATTTTTGTTTATATGTGGGGGAAAGCTGGTTGTCAAACATTTATCAGTATGCCTCTTAATAACACCTCCTTATCCAAAGAATTTAAACCCAGTCTGAGCAAGGCTAGAGATGGTTTGGGTTCCTAAGATTGCCAGGAAGCAGTGGAAAAGGAGGAAGACTCGTGACTTGAGCTTCCCCCGTCCCACTTCCCCCAATCTTCTCTCAAGCATTTGTATTGGAAACCTAGTCTTCCTATAACCAAATTCATTTCTTCTTCCTATCTTTTTCCTTTCCCTTCCCTCCCCTTTCCTCTTCTCTGCACTTTCAATTATTTTCAATTAAGCAGATTAAATCTCTCCTGTTTCCTTCAATGAAGTGGGGAGGAATCATGGCTATGAGGATGCTAGTTCATCTGGTTCTCTGTTTCTTCACTAGCACCAAGACGTTGGGCTCTAGGAGCAGTTCCAACCAGATTAATCTTAGGGGGCTTTGAAGGGGATGTTTCTCCATTCTAAGGCTTTCAATTGTCAGGGTCCAAGATGATAACTTAAGGAATCTTGGTATTTTATTTTTCTCTTGCTTTTTTCTCCATCAACTTAGAGATGTCCCTGGTGATATGGACTAATCTGTAAATATCCATGGCAAAGAGGAAGTACCAAAATGGTTGTGCCTAGGTTGAGATTTCAAAGGGAGGGATGAGGATGGCATTGTTGATGATGGCAGCTCCACCACTAGTTTATTGGCCACCAAGAAGAATGGCTTTGTAACGACAATTATACCACTATACAAAGCATCAATAGAGCAAGTGGAGAGGAGAGGAATGTAGGGAATTCTAGGACAAGGCAATGGGAACCAAGCAGTTTTTTTTTTTTTCTAATAGGAGGAGACAGAATAAAGATAGATTTTTGGTAACTGAATAAAATATTTTTAAGATTGAGGGGATTGAACTAGATGATCTTGGTACTGGGCTACTTCCATCTCCAAATTTTATAAACCTATGAAAGAGAAAGGGTCCAGACCAGTTCAGTATCACAAAGCTTCAGGGCTGGAAAAGACTTTAGGGATGTTTTAATCCTACCTTTCATAGGTGATATAACTGGGAAAATGACTTGGCCAAAGATACAACTAATAAATGGTGGAAGTAGTAGTTGAGTCCAGATCTTCTAGCTTGTTGTTCTTTCCATTACATCACACTTAGAAACAGGATCACAGAAGAATCCTCTTACAGTCATCATTTGAGTTGAGAGATCTTTAAATCGTCCTCTTTTTGATTCATTGGTCTAGTTCTCCCCATTCCCTCAGTGGAAAAAGGAAAACTGAGACTTTTTGGTTAGGCATTCTAAATTTCAGGAACTTTAGCCATTTTTATTTTTGAGGGTTTTTATTCCTCTTAAAGGATTTATCTATTCACCAACCTCCTTGGCTCCAGCTTTCAGCTCCTCCCCTCTCTAATCCACAATAACAAGTGCCCTCTAACTAATATGTTATTTTGATATCTGCCTAGCAGAGTGTTTTCATCCAGTGATTGCCCCAATTTTCACCACACAGTAGGCACTTAACAAATGTTTGTTAAGTTGAATTGAATTCCTTGCTCAGGGGGTCCAAATGAATACTTGCTACAAATCTAGAGTCCTTGACATGTCTTCAGGGTCTTTTCTCTACCTCCATTTTGGTCCCTTTCATCTTTCATATTCACTGCCCTCATCTCCCAGGCTTGGATTCTCCTCTCCAGTAAAGATAAATCCTTCAGACTCTAGTCTCTTTTTGTTCTTTCTGCTATTTTCATCATGTGTGTACAGCCTGTTTCTTCCTTTTCTTCTAAATCTCACTCCTTCTCCAGAAAGTACACTCTTATTGAGTTCTGACTATTTTTTCCTTCTAAAATCCTACCCACCTCACCCATTACCCTCCAACTCCTCACTGATAGCTACAGCTCTTTAAAGTAGCATATTTGGACTAGACTTATCTGTTTCAAATTGGATCTAATGAATGTGCTGTCTCTGTTTTCAGATTGGGAGTTTCCCAAGGGTGACAAAGGTGGATCTTCTCCTTTCTTTAGCTTACATTGTCTCATCATACCCAATCTGAGACTTTGATCACAAGGGCCTCTTGGGTTAGGGTATCAACTTCTTCACTAACCAATTTTTTCCATCCATTCCAGTCAATTAGTCCATAGCATATACTGAGTACTTACCATGTAACAGACACTGTGCTAAGCACTGGGTATACAAATAGAGAAAACATTCCTGCCCTCAAGAAGCTTATATTCTAATGGGGGAAACAACATATAAATAAAAAGATATATACAAGATCTACCCAGAATAGGATAGTGAGGATATACCAGGAGCCCAACTCAAATCCAAACCAGATATTTAGTCTTTCCTGTTATTTTTCTAGGAAATAGTCCCTTGTTCTAGGAACCCATATTTCCTAGTTTTTATGTCTTTCCACCATCTATCCACTCATGCATCTCTCTTGGCAGCTGGGAGCAGGGTGCCTTGGATTTCTCTATCCAGAACACTGTGCAGCAATCTTCTGCTCTTCCATAATTAGAGAAATTTTAAGCAAACTCCCTGATGGATGATTACAACAAGTTCAATTCTGACTCCTTTGATCACTAAAAAATGAAAATGTTGCTGGAATATTTGTCACAGTGTTGGCCAGGCAGACTCCAAATCTTAAATCTCCCCAATTCTCTTCAAGAATGCTTTGTCACTGGGATTCAAGGGACCTGCTCACTTCCTTTTCCCTGTCTGTTCACAGAGGGAGTGATGTGTTTGAATTCAAATGAGTAATGACATCGTATTTTCATCCCCGTAATGGGCACCTTTGCTTTGGGTATATCTGTTGAATAGAATCATCGAGTCTGTTCAGTAAGCTCTGAGTTGGCTTTGAAGTCAACTCTTTGGTCTAGAAGGGGATGTCAGAGGGCCTTCAGTCAATTCAGTCCTGTGTAACAGAAAGAAAAATGGACTTGGGAGTCAAAAAATGGACATGAGTCTCATGACCAACTCAAGTCCTTTCCAGTCTTGTGTCTATTAGCAAGACAGTCAAGGGCTGTGAGCCTCTAGTTTCCTTGCCTAAAAAGAGAAGATGCTATCCTCCTTTTCCTCTCATAGGGTTGCTTTATGATAAATATTGAGCTAGTTCTTTTCTATCCTCTTTCCCCTAGGCAGGTCTAAGCTGAAATGCTTCAACTTCTCCAAGGTGCCTCCAGAAAATACTATTCATTGCCTTGGATTAGGAAAGAGTCCCCTGGACTTGCCCAGTCTTTCTCTTGGTTCCTTTCTTCTGCTCCACAGAAACTTGCTTTATGGCAGTGCTACCTCAAACAGAAAACAGTGTTTGGCTCCTGGTGGCCCCCCAACAACCCTGGCAGATGAGCAGCCCCAGTATATTAATAGACTATTAATGTCTCCAACTTTCCCGAGCAGTGGGTCTGGGTTTTCCATAGGTTAATTAGGCCATATTTCAGGATAATTATGGCTGTATATTCCTACACTAATTAAGTGGCTCTAAAACATCTCCACAATGCGGCTCAGTGAATCATAATTAAGCCTTGCTGCCGTGTGCTCGCCACCAGGGCTGATCCCCATACACAGAGCCAACTCTGCTTCACTCTACTCCTCTCATTGCTCCTGGAGCATTGTGGCTTTTTGAGGAGTTGGGATGGAACAGTAGGTTCCAAAGAGATTTTTTTTCCCCTAGGATCATGTCAGGATGATTCCCAATGAATATTGAATGAGGACTCCATGGCATTCCACTTCTGATTTCCATAAGAGAGTGAGAAAAATACCATACTGACATATAATTATGCTCTTCTCTCCTTCTTCCTCCCCCATCAGGCTCTGAGGAGTAGATTTTGATGTATTCTCAGAGAGAAAGAGATAAAAAAAGCATATGTATGTATTATCTATCTATCTGTGTGTGTTACATGTAGGTAAGCATGTTAAATAACATGTGAAAAGGAGTATAGATATATTTATATGTTTGAGTGTGAGTGTGAGTGTAAGCACATGAGCATTTGAGTTCTGTTCAATAAATGTGTAAATGTAGAATAGGTCTCTAAGTGGTTTTGTGTGAGAGCATTTATGGGTATATGCAATAGTTTATATTTACTATAGAAAGATCATCTAACATTAACCTCCAAAGAACTGGATAATGTTCAGTGTTTCACAAAAAGTAAGCACCAGGAAATACCTAATTGAGGTATAAACACACCTTCAATTTCCTGATTATCTCTTTTCTTATGGACTTGGTAAATTAAGCTACTCTTGTAA
This sequence comes from Myrmecobius fasciatus, assembly GCA_023553655.1. Taxonomy (NCBI): domain Eukaryota; kingdom Metazoa; phylum Chordata; class Mammalia; order Dasyuromorphia; family Myrmecobiidae; genus Myrmecobius; species Myrmecobius fasciatus. The sequence continues at coordinate 262,830 of JAJPUD010000338.1, read as the reverse complement.
ATTAAGCTGCTCTTGGTAAATTAAACTGCTCAGGCTGCCACATTAGCCAGCATTTTAGGTCAATTTTAGACATTACTCTGTTCTTCAACATTAGCCACAATGTGTATAGCATGTATAGAATGTGCTGCCTCTTCATGGTGGAATATGTTCCTTCTCCACTCCCACATCAATCAGACGTGGGCTTTGAACTGTTTTTCCAGCTGTGGGAAGAGGTCAGCATTTTATCAGTTCTTTCCCTTTGACCCCTTATAATTGAAGGCCCAAGTTTTCTAGATGACTGACAAGTTGAAAGGTGTCAATTGTACCTATAGAACACAGCAAAGCTAGCTAGAACATAGGACTGTGGCTTCATTAACGCTCAGGTAATCTGTCATTCATTGTGAATGTGTGTGTGTGTGTTTGTGTGTGTGCACATATGTGAAGAATACTGACATCTAATTCATTCTGAAACCTGTCTTTCTGGCATTTTTCCTCCATGTTAACTGCCTGAAGAGCTGAGAAATGTCAGCATTGGTCAGGGATATATGGTAGGGGGTGGATTTAGTGGCTTCTTGTGGCTCTTAGGAGGCATTTTCATTGTTAAGAACTCCCAGCTCCTACTCTAGGAACCCCTTCAGGTTACTGGACTTCCAGGAATTCGCTTAAATATACATTTTTATGGAGCTTATTGTCTTTACATTATATTTTCCCCTTCCCTCTGCCTCCAGTTAAATCCAGATTATAATGAGGAAGAAAGGTTAAACAAAAAATACCCAATACGGTGACTGTATCTGATGATGTATATAACATTCTGTTCAAACAGTCCCCCACTTCTCTGTCCTAGAGATTAGGACGATCACTGTTTTTGTGAATGTATTTTATTTGTCTTTTGTTTTTATATGTAGCCATTTCACCCTTCCTCTCCACCCCCTTCAACCCTCCCTTGTGACAAAGACAAATTAATAAACAAAAATCCAATACATGTAACTATATCTGTAAATAATATTCTATCCTACTTCCCTTATGTTTTCCAACCTTTCTCTCCTTGACCCCAATTTTGCCACACATGCTTCTCCTTCCATATCAAACCTAATTAATTTGCCCCAATATTCTTCCTTCTTCCCCTGCCTGTCCAAATGGAGCTAACTCTAGAGACAACAAAATGCCAAGAATCGGGCTCTCTCCTAACTGGATCACTCCCGGCGTTTTGAATAAGAAGATAATCAAATAAGGACGGATGACAGTGAGTGAATGTCTTTTATGGGAAGCTATCAAGACATGGGAAGCAGCACTGAAATTGTCCTCAGCAGGGGGGTGGGGAGAAAAACCGTTTAACCAGGCTTGTTACACATGCAGCCCCCCAGCTCCCGGTTGACAGGCTGACACCATATGAAGATACTGATAAGCCGGAGCTGTAAAATTGACAACACTGAGGGATGTGCTCTCCCTTTACTCTGCAGTTGCACTAAACAGTCGGGCAAGATTGGAGAGGGGGCAAATGACAGTTCAGACTCCATTCACCAGAAATCTGGGGGTGGGCTGGGGAGGAGAGGCAGGAGGCAAGTTCTTCCCTTATGGAGGAGAGGGGAGGATTTCCAAAGGGGAAAGAGGGAAGTGGTGGGGACAGGAAGGGAATGTCATTGCAGCTCGAGGAGTTCAGGTCAGACAAAGGGAGAATTTCCTCAAAATTGAGGCTTTTGAAATCCAGTGACATGCAATTCAACTAGGAAAAGCCATAGCGTTCCTTCCTCAGAAAGAATCATGGAGATAAGGATAAGCCTTGGTGAAGGTGGGGATAGGGGTGGGGTGATGACTAACTGACCTCTAGGGGGCCCTGCCAGGCTGGGGAATCAGGAGAAAGCTCTGATCCTTTCTCTTAAACCCATGACCCTTCTGGCAGGGTTGGGGGTGGGGAGATGGGGAAACATGGGACCTGGCTGATCGCATTGCAGTTCAATGACCATGACAGAAGAGTGTGTGGGGATGGGGGTGGGGGTGGGGCGATGATAGGATTAATGAGGAGAGGAGGAGGGGAAGTGGAGGATGGGGGCTGAGGCTTGCCATGTAGGGAATGAACAAGATTGGTGACTGGTTCTGGAGACTGACTCCCAAAAGCTCAGGAAGTACAGAGATCATGACTTCATTTTGGGATCTCAGTTTTAGATCAACAAGAGGAACTAGTATATGTCAAGGATATGGAGGCCAGCAAGGTGTTGCAGCTCCTCTGTCAGAGGGCTAGAGGGCTGTGACTCCCTGGATCTTTGGGGAGAATGAGGGGGCTAGAAGAGGGGGATCTGGATCCCTTGTATCTATGCAATTTCCCATCAATCTCAGGCACAATTACATCTAGAGCACTCATAAATGCCATACCTTCGAACCTCTTTGCATTAACCACATCTGGGCAATTTTCTTCTGTCTCATACTCTGAGACATGGACCAAAGACAGAACATCAGTCCAGGAGTGCTTCAAGAGAAAGAGGATAGTTCCTGAAATTAGAGAGCGAGAAAAGATTCTTCTAAATTTGAAATCCTGGCATTCTGGGAACATATAATCTAAGGGAGCTGCATGAGGAGAGAGAGGGAAGGGTGAGCAACTGAGACGTGAGCCCTGGGGCCAAGGGAGTGGGAGATAATACTCCTAGATCTTAGGAGAAGCAGAATAGAGACAGAATAGAGAGATGTATGTTGAATTCCATGTGTTTGTGTCTGTATACAAAGCACACACTGAAAAAAAAAGTACACACTGTGCATGTATGTGTGAAGTGTCTGGGTCTATGTTTGTTGTGTCTAACATGACATGTTTGTACCATGAACTTTGCTCTTCTTCCCTCCTGTGTTGTTAATTGAGCTATGTTTCTGTCTTTCAGAAACCAAGGAATATGTTGCCCCTATCTCATAAGCCCACTCTCCCACCCCTAGAGCCCAGACTTCTTAGCCCTAAGACAGCAGGGTCCTCAGAAATTACCCATTGCATAGATTCGGTCAGTGCAAAGAAGTCTGAAGGTGTGACATCTTCCATGAATTGATTTCTGTGACTTCTGTTGGTGTAATTGTGCCTGAGATAGAAGGAAATTACAAAGATTTGATCAGTGCAAGGAGACCTGAAGATAGGACATCTATGAGTCCTCTTGATGTAATTGTGCCTGAGTTAGATAGGAAATTGCATAGTTACAGGAAAGGGACAGGTTTGTGTAGGAGAAAGGGAAGAAAGAGAGAGGACAGGAAAGGCTCTCTGTAGAAGGTGTTGCTTTAGCCAAGTGTTAAAGAAAGTCAGGGATTCTAAGGAGGGAAAATTTTCCAGAAGTGAGAGGCAGCCAAGACAAAGGCTCCAGAATGAGCCTGGCCTGTCACACATGAGGCCCATGGAGAAGTCTGCTATTGTGGTGTAGGAGGCAGGGCCCTTTGTACAGTACCTGGGGTGTTCACCTGTTGCATGTGTGGGGAACTGTCCTGCCTCTATGTTCTGGAGTCTGGAAACCCAGACAGCCTTCCCCCAACCTTCTAGACACCAAGCCCAGTCAGGTTTGGGCAACTGGTTGGGTGAGCCGAGCCTATGAGGACAGGTCAGAAAAGGAGAGGTACATGCTTTAAGGTAAGGGCTCTACTCTTTGCCCCTCTTCCCAAGATCTGGTCTCCTTCACAAAGCCTGACTCCCCCAGATGCCTCTTAATTTCCTTTTCTGGAAACTCCTGGAGTATATGTATGTTTGTGTGTGTTAGCTCATGCTAGGACAGGAGAAGCAGTAGCAGCATGCATGTGTGTATGTGTGTGTATGTATGTGCATGCACACACACACACATACACGGCTCTAAAATTTATTCTCTAGGATTAAAGTCAAAGATGACAAGCGGCTTTCAGGGAAATCCCACCGGGGATTGGAGCTCGGCATCCCTTCAGAGCATGAGCCCTTCAGCCCTTCAGGGTTTTCTCTTTTTAACTCATCCTGTCCTGGTTTCAGGTGGTTTTAAGTGAGAGAAATAACATTCTGAGATCCTTGTCTGTGCTCTTTACTGCGCACCTAGTTTTGTCCTTTGTCTGAAATACCTTCCCTCCTTCCCTCTCCCTGTCCAAATCCCAGCCTGCATTCAAGGCCCAGCTAAATCCCATCGCCACTAGGAAGCCTCTCCTCACTCCTGCAGTCTTCACTGAGCATCTCTCCTGAAAACACCTGAACACTCAAATACTTGTTCATTAGGGAAACATGTGTAGTGTAGGGGGAAAAAATGTGGACCAAGAGTTAAAAGTCCTGGGTTTGGGTCTCAGCTCTTAACAACTGTTGCTACAGTTGAGCCTCAGCTTTGTCACCCATGGCGTTCTTGGGGAGTCTTCAAGTAAATGACAGAGATCCATTCTGTAAGAAAGGGGTAAGACTGGTTGATCTCTTAAATTCTTTCCAACTCTGGGATTTTATGATTCCATAGCAGGAAGAGAAGGTAATATCCTTGAGTGGTCCCAAACAGAGCTGGAGACCCCTAGAGGGCAGTGGAAGATTTACCAGCAAGGTATCATACCCAGACACATCCTCTACCAAAGCTACTTTGTAATAATTTTAATACATTATAACCAAATCTAGCCACAAAGTCACAAATCCCTGTCCTACCGTTGTTCAACCAATCACCCATTAATTCATTTCTAAGCTTATAAATTAGTAATGACCAACTCTACTGGCAGTCATTTCTTGGAACAAATTGCCCCCTATGAAGTTGTTTCATCTAATGCCTTTTTGCGATGGAGGGCAGGATATGCCTGGATTCTGTGTACTTTTCTGCAGGGCCTGGGAATGGGGAGGGAGCTGCTCCTGAGGGAAATGGAGCAACAGTTGTCTAGCTAGAATCACAGTAACAGAATCTCTGACTTGGAGGGAACTTCAAGAGCCAAGTAGGACAACTCGTATTAGAAAAATAATACCTCCAATAACAACCTTCACAAGTAACTATTGAGCATTTTCTTGAAGACTTCCAGGAATGAGAAATTTGCCACCTTTTAACTCAATTAATCCCACTTTGGGACAGTTCTGAGGATAAAATGGAAAGTTTCCAATTTACTCCAGTCTCTCCCAATGCTACCCAAGAAGAAGTGGATTTTTGGATTAGGTATATCTTCTGCATCTTTTCATCCCAATCCTCCAAAGTGTCCCCATACTGTCTAGGGAGCCTTCTCATGGGCAGGGATGGATCCCCTACCTAGATGAGGGTGAGGTGGCAGATATAATTGGATGCTGAGTCATCCTGTATACTTTCTGCTGGAATCTTAAAGACTGGCCAGATGGGGTCATGGATGAGAAGTGATAACAAATCACTCTCCATGATCAGAACAGGCAGCTGGAGAGATTGGGCTGCTTGAGTTGGTAGAGGAGCTCAGGTCCCTGGATGGAGGCAGCTGGGAGGGGAGTGGGCAGGAAGCCACACATAGTACTTTGGTGGGTGGGAAAGGGTCACTGGCATGAGCTTGGGGGTGCTTCCAGAGTGAGCAGATGAGTTAGAGGGTGAAAGAGGAATAAAAGTGAAAGTATGATGAAGGTTGAACCACAGTGAGGCAAGAGAAGAGGCATAGAAAGAAATGGCTGCTATAGCATTTGCTGACTAATGTTTCAATTTCTGCAGTCTGGGCTCTGAAATCACTCATATGGATGTCTCAGTCATAGAGTGGCAGGACACGAAGGAGCCTGGAAAAAGTGTGAGGCATAAGACAAACTGCATGAGAAGCTGGGTGGTAGGTGGGAGATAAAGGAAACAGCAACTAAGGCACATGCACACACACACACACACACACACACACACACACACCACCACCACCACCACCACCACCACCACATCAAAGAGAGAAAAAGGAAAAGATACAGGGTGATACAGAAACAGATAGAAATAGTAAGACAGATGGAGAAACCAGAGCATAAACAGAGACACAGAAAAATGAGAGGGAGAAATATAAGCAGAGACCCACAGAGAATAAAAAACAGAGACAAAAGAGGTAGAAACAGAAACACAGGTATAGATAGAGATATTGAGAGAACATGAAACAATCAGACACAAAGAGAGAAACAGAAAACAAGAGGCACAAAAGTAGAGGGGAGAGAGAGACAGAGAGACAGGCACAGAGACAGAGAGATACACACACACACACACACACACACACAAAGAGAAAGAAACAGAGAGAGAGACAGATAGACACACACAGAGACAGAGACAGAGACAGAGAGAGAAAGAGGCAGAGAGGGAGACAGAGAGACAGACAGAGAGAGGGAGGAAGAGAACAGGAAGGAAGGAGGGACAGAGACAGAGAGGGAGGGAGTAAGAGAGAAAGTCAGAGGCAGAGAGACAAATAAATAGAAAGATTGAGACATACACAGAGAGACAGTCAGAGACAGAAAGAGACACATACACATAGACAGAAATAGAAAGAGGCAAAGAGGAGGGAGACAAAGAGACAGAAAGAGAGAGAGACAGAGAGACACAGAGATAGAGAGAACGAAAGAGGCAAAGAGGAGGGAAACAGACAGAGACAGACAGAGACAGAGAGACAAAGAGAGACACAGAGAGATACAGAGAGATTTCTGGGGGTTAAGTAAGTGGAAAAAGGAAGAAGTTGAGTCTCTAGGGGAAAGTTTAGGGGTATCCACCTATCACAGAGAGAAGAGTTAAGGAAGACAGAAAAATATAGCCAGGGAGTAGGGACCGTTTGGTGCTAATTCAATCCTGTCCTCATTATAAGGAAGATGCTTTTAATCAAGTCCTAAGTGAGTAGTGGGAGAGAAGAGGCTTGTTCTGTCTTTACTTGCTTTGTGTGAGAGGACAATTTGGGGAACTGATAATCCTGCCTGCATCATATTAACACCAATAAAAAACCTTGACAGTTCCAGCTCTCCAAATGTCAACATTTATTAACTCCAAGAGCCTAGTGGTGCCCATCCTCTCTCAGCCTTGGGAAAGGCTAGGAAGGGAGAGATTCAGGGTTGGGCAGTAACATATCAGCCATGCTGCTATCATTGTTCCATGGTTTTACCTCCAGTAATCATTGCTTGTCCCCTACCTTCCACCAACTCCCCCTACACTGTGCCTTAACACCATTCTGCGGCCTCAATATGACAAGGAACCTCTATAGTTACAAAAGATACTCAAAGATATGGAAAGATAGAATATATAAAGTAGGGCTTCTTAAACTTTTTCCACTCGTGACCCCTTTTGTGACCTCAATTATATAGGTATATAAAATGGGTATACCAATCAAACATTTGCTGATAATGAATCATAATTTTGTGACCCCCCACATTCAGTTATGAGACTCAATATGGAATCACAAATCATGGCTTAATAAGTGGGGTATAGAGAATAGGGTATAGAGAAAGATCCAGATTTGAATTCTGCCTCAGACACTTCCTAGCTACAAAATCTTGAATAAGTCACTTGACCTCTGTGATCCTCCATTTCCTCAACAATAAAAGGAATAATAAATAACACCTTTGGCACCTACCTCATAGAGTTGCTGTGAGGTTCAAATGTGGTAATGCTTTTTGCTTTCCTTCCCTTTTTTTGCATTGTTGTTGTTTTGCATGAGGCAATTTGAGTCATACAGCTAGTAAATGTTAAGTGTCTGAGGTCATATTTAAACTCAGGTCCTCCTAACTTCAGGCCAATGCTCTATCCACTGTACTATCTAGCTGCCCCATGTGGTTACACTTCTAAAGCACTTTATAAACCTCAGAGAGCTCTATAAATGGCAGCTGTTATTATGGACTACTTCATCTGGACATACACTAATAATGACCAGTGGCTGGACTTAGAATCAGGAAGACCTGGCATTGGGTCCTTCCTAATACACATAAACTATGTGACTATAGAAAAAGTCACTTAACTTCTCTCAGGTCAAATTCTTCTTCTCTGTAAAATGAGGGAATTGTACAAGATGACCTCTGGGATCATGTCTAGTGCTTGATTTTTGATCCTATGATCCTCAGTTTTTGAGCTAGTTTGGTGGTCTGAGTTAAAGATCCACTGCCACCCTTGATCCCTAATTACTTCCCTCTTTTTCTGCTTCTTTATCTTGTTGTTCTATTCCAACACCTTCTTTCTTTCCCTTCCACTCTGTCTCCATAAACTATAGATGACAAGAAAGGGTATCTTAGGACTTATTCACAAGAGAAAAGAGTATATATAAATTCAAAAATAACACAAGGATAAGGTAATTAGAAGTGTTCATAAAAGAAAAATCCACCTATTCCCAGTCTGAGTGGCACCTAAGATTTCTAACCTACTACTTAACTAAAGTCTTCCAGGCCTACATTGGCCCAAGGCCCCATAAAAGAATGGCATCTTCTATCCCAGAGCACCCTCATGCCAAATGTGGATTTGTCTACATGGATGCACAGCTGGCCTGTTACAAAATCTCCAGGCTCACGCTCAGCCAATCAGGAACCTTCCTGACTGGATGGCAGACTTTGGCACTTTATTCATCTCACTGTAAAATCACTTAGCCAACTCAATAGCTCTCTTCCCGAAACCAGGGAAAAACAGGGACATGTGACTGGCAGAATGTTTTCATCATTTCAAAAATTAGAATAATTCAATCTGTCACACAGACCCCCTCAAATCTACAAAAACTTATTGCATTCCTTATACAGCCATGAGGCTTTATTTCTTCCAACTGGCCCAAATAAAAGGTTTGGCCTTAATGAGTCCTTGAGTTCAACTACAAGAATAATTGTAGCAGAACAACCCAAGAACAACCCAATTCTAGCCACTGCCTTATGTTGAGCCCAAGTCATCATCTACTTGAAGCAGGCAGGGAGCAATGAAAATGAACAGAAGGTAATTGAAGGTTGATTCTCAGCTTGGGGAGCTTGAGTCAAGATAAGTTTGGATATGAGGGTGAGGAAGAGTGGAGTGAGAAATTTGGGTAGGATCAGGACTATGACAAAGATACAGGGAGGTCATAGCCATGGACCAGAGATGATGGGGAATGGGGAAAGACTTCAGTCCTGAGAATATTGGTTTTGGTAGTCCCAGTTTCTGGGGGTAGAAGACTAAGTGTTGTAACTTGGGAAGGCCAAGAATCAGGAATGAGGACGAATGCATGGTGTTGAAATGTTATATATATGTGTGTGTGTGTAACCTGGACTGGCTGTTCTCTGTCCCTCCCCCAAGTTATTATCAAGGGAATCTAGTGAGCCCAATGGAGTGGACAGACATTTTTGGGGAGTTTCCCAGATGCTTGGGACTTAGTGATTAACTCTAAATGGACTTTGAGGGGAAGAATAAAGAGAGTAGCCCAGGAAAAAGAGTGAGACCCAAACTAGAGAGCTACAACAACTGTACCTGGGATTGTTCAGTCAGAGAGCTGAGGAATGGCCAACCTTCAACATTGTGTTAGACAAAAATTAAATACCCTCACCTCAAGGACCTCCCATTCTGCTGGGGTGAGATTAGATATATGAATTAATAGAGAATATGTATAAAAGCAATTTTGAGAAGAAATGTATTTATAACTAGGAAGATCATGAAAGCTTGAAGTAAGAGATGGCACCTCAGTAGTGCTTTGAAGAAAATTAAGGATCCTACAAGGAAGAGGTAAAAATGTTCTAACCAGACATCGGGAACCACTTATGCAAAGACATGGAGGTGGGAAATGGAATCTTTTTTTTTTTAAATAGGAAATACTTTGGAAATTTCAGGGAACCAAGGGCTGCTGTATGAGGCTAAATATTAGAGGCAAAGGGCAGCTAGTGGATAGAGACTTTGGAATGGTGTCAGGAAGGCCTCAGATCCTTACTAGTTATGACCTTGAACAAGTCATTTAAGTCTGTTTGCCTCAGCTTCCTTGCTTGTAAAATGAGCTGGATAATAAAATGGCAAACTACTTTGGAACTTTTGCCAAGAAAACCCTAAGCAAGGTTACAGAGAGTTGGATATGAGTGAAAAACAACTGAATGATAACAACAAAATTGGAGGTAGAGACCAAGGGATTATGTGCATAGATTAATGATAAGGATGGAAAATAAGCATCAAAGATAGGGACTGTTAGAAATTGGGGGGGGAGCTGTCTGCTAAGAATGGAGCCAAAATTTTGGAATGAGGGTTCAGTGACAAGGAGAGGATCTAAGTTCTGAGAGAGAGGGAATTATCAGGAAGGGAGACCTAGACTTTCCAAAAAAGCTCAGGAGCTCTACAAACAGAAATAACAGGGACCCAGTGCTTCTTTTGCTTTCTGGGGATAAGCTTTGATAGGGCTGGGGGAAAGTCGGCAGCACGTGGGGATTTCAGCTCTAAGGGAAGGGATCTCCTGGTAAAAAGGAGTTCTCAGTTCCAGAGGTAAGTAGTCTTCGGGGAAAGGCTGAGGAATTCAAGGTTTTGTGAGAGGTGGAATGTGTGTGTGTCTGTGTATTGTCCAATAAACACATTTCTTTTGGGGAGACTTTTTGCCATTCCAGGAAAAGTGGATTAATCCCAGGAGGCCAGGCCTTAGAAGAGAAAATATCTATGGATTCAGGCCACTGTTACTCCTTCACTTCAGGAAAAGGCACAAAGGGAGGGCTTTTCCCATACATCTTCTTTTCTCCACTTGGTACCCTCATCTAGCCCCCAACACACTAGATTTCTCTGCTATCTGAGGTGTGTCTGGCCCCTGGGGGTTCCCAGGCCAGCCTGCCTGCTGTGGAGCTCAGTGCCTTTTTGAAGACAGATTGAAGGATTAGCCAGTAAGTAGGTTAAGTCCCCTCCTCACATCAGCTCTGCTGAGTTCCAGGGCCCTGTGCCAGGAAGCCAGATCATCTCTTCCCTGCCCCTCCTCTCCCCCACTTCAGTTCCAGGCTTCCCACCCTGAGCCCTCAGATCTTAACCACTGCCTGGAAGGAGGAATCACTGTTCCTCAACTAACTCCTAAGCAGGCAACAGCCCAGTTCCTGGACACAGAAAGAGGCCTTTTGAAGCCACTACAAAGGCTTAGATGATTCCTGGCTTTCCTCAGAGGAGACTCAATTTATCTCACAGATAAATGTCCTTTTCTATTGGTTAGGTCTGTGTATGATGAGAGTGACTGGAATGTTTTTGTTGTTGAGTCATTTTGCAGTCATGTCCAACTCTTCATGACCCTATTTTGTGGTTTTCTTGGCAAAAACTACTGGAGTGATTTTCTATTTCTTTTTCCAGTTTATTTTACAGATGAGGGAACTGAGGCAAACAGAATTAAGTGACTCGACAAGGGTTATATAGACAACATGAGCAACCAAGTATCTAAGGTTGGATTTGAACTCGATAAAAATGGCTTCACACCTGGCATTCTATCCACTAAGCCACCTAGCTGCTCTAGACTGGCATATAGTATGCGTTATAAACTTGTGATCATTCTTCTGTCATGGAGAAAGGATAGGGCAAAACATTCCTTTTTGGAAAGTGAATAGAAATAGGCTAATATGGTAGTTTCAATGACTCATAAAGTGGAATGAACTTCCTGAGAGGAAGTGGGCTTTCCATCCCTGGAGCTCCTCAAGCCCCAAATTGGACATATTGTAGAAGGCAGTTAGTCATATTTCAAGTAGATTGGGTAAGATGGCCTCTGAGGGTTCCTTCCAATTTTAGGATTCATGAACTGCTTTCATATTAATTATGAGCCACAGAATAATGTAGGCTGTAAGTGTAGTGATGGTTTTATTTCTTTCTTGGAAACTCCAGTGTTTACCACAGTGTGTACTAGATACTTAGTAGATGTTTATTGAATTAAATGGAGTGTTAGATTCTGTGTGACCCTAACACTATTCCTCAATTTGATTCCTCAGATTCCTCATAAAACTTGCTGTTTGCTACATACACTCAAGTCTACCTTCCAAGGAAGAAGACTGGCCAATATCCAAAAAGGAACTTTCAAAGATGGTGATGTGAGTCCTGAGGGGGTTTCCAAAAGAGTTCCCCAAATGCTTTGAGCAAATGTCTATATTGCTAGAATAAATACTTAGCCTCTCCAAACGAGTACTTTAAAGGGGACAACAATTATTAGGGCGTGAGACTTCTGGCTTGTTTATAAAAAGAAAGGAAAAGAAAAGTAATCATATTTCTTTATAGTCACCCTGGCATTAGTAATACCTCATATTAATATATAATGCATACTTTCATGCAGTAATAGCTAACATTAATATAGCTCTTTATTAATATCATCTCATTTTGAGCTTCCCAACAACTCTGTGAGCTAGTTGCTATTATTACCTCTGTTTCATAGATGAAGAAACTGATCCTGAGAGATGTTATGGGACTTACCCAGGGTTACACAGTAAGTGTCTGAAGCAGGATTTGAATTTAGGTCTTTCTGATTTAACTAAGCCCAATATTGTATTCCATGTTGCCTCTAATAACTGAATCAATTAACCAATCAATTGACCAACATTTATTAAATACCTACGACATGCCAGGAACTGGAGAGCTCATGTGTTCTATAATAAAATGTTTATCGAATTGAGTAGTTGAATATAGAAAACATTTTTTTCTTTTACAATGTTTGCATTTTCTCATTTGATCTCTCACAGTCCTGTGAAGTAGGCAGTGCATATATTACTATCCCCATTTTATAGATGAGGAAACTTAGATTGGGAGAGAGAGAGACTAAGGAGTAACATTTCATATTCTGATTCTCAGTCTCTTCATTGGTAAAATGAAGGATCCAGGTGACCCAGTAGGTCAGCTGCTAACTCCCAACCCTCTCTAACTACCTAAATATTTAATTATATTTTATCTGAATTTATTCTTTTGATATTAATTCATCTGATACTTATATGTTGTACTTACTGTTTCTCAGGTTAGAAGTAAACTCCTAGAGGGGAGGGATTGTTTCAATCTTAGTATTTACATCTCCAATACCTGGGCATGTAATAGGTAATTAATAAGTGCTTGCTGATTGGTAGCCTCCAAGGTTCCTTTTGGTCTCAATATTGAATGATTCTAAGCTTCTCTGATTCTAGGACATGTACTTGGTCACATGGTTAGTAAGGGGAAGAGCCAGTCTCCTGAGTCAAAGTCCAAAGCTCTTACTTGCTTGCTAAGGACTATTAACATTACTAGTATTGCTGTTGTTCCCAAAGGGGTGAGACTTAGAGCAGTGACTGGCCCTTGTGGGATCCAAGTGAGAGTGTTGCCACATGTTGCCACATGTTGCCACTGTGTGTTCCCTCACTGATCACATAGATGTCAATGTATAACCAAAGCATCATTTCCCTCCCTTTGGGGCTCCCAGGTGTTCTTCCAGATGCTGGGAAGCTGTGGAACTAGGGGTGGGAGCAAAGGATGAGAGTGATAGGAATGCCTCAGGCTGGGCAGAGCTATGAGTGTTTGATGGATGTCCTGGGAACTGTGAGGCACCATGACATAGCAGGTGCTGGTGGGCACACTGATGAAATGTGGTTATATTGAGAGGTCTCTGCTATTGGGAAGGTGCACTGCCTCCTTCCTCTGGTCCTCTCTGCAGTGGGTTCCCATTTGCAGAGGATCCTCTGTTCCTTTCAGTGGTGGGAGCCCCACTTGGCACTTTGGGATTTATTGCATCTCTTTTGGTGGAACATTACTGGGGAGCAGGGAGGGGATGGTGGGTGGGGACAACTAAAGCTAAAGTCACTGATGGGAGGGTTCACTTGCCCAAGGGAAGGGAGGAAGGAAGAAGGAGAGAAAAGCCTGCCTGCCTGGGGGAGGTGAGCTTAATCTGGTCTTGAATGATGCCAACTGTGGCAGCTGTGGACTTCTTTTTCTGAAATAGTGATACTCAGCAGCATCAAGGGAGGGTGAGAATAAAGGGGTGGAGAATGGGCAAGGAAGTGCCACAGATGAAGAGAAATGATACACATGCAGGACTTTCTCTTCAGTGTCATTCTCCCATCCCCAAATGTGTCCCCAGCATCTCCTTTGGGACAGTCCACTGTTTACTCAAATTCAAAACATCCCAAATCAAACTCATAATCCCCTGCTTTCTCCTGCTTCCTCATCCAATATCCACTGCTAATGCTTTCTAATTTCTCTTGATAGTACCTCCATACTCCCAGTTCCTCAAACTTGGAACCCCAGTCACCCTTGGCTCCTTCTTCCCCCAGCACAAAACTCCATCTACAATCCTCAAGTGCCATCAACTTTTCATTTCATTGTTTCTCTAGTGTATCTTCTTATTTAAACCCATTGGGAGGTGAGTATCATAGCTATGCCCATTATACAGATGAGGAGGCTGATGCTTATAGAAGTGATTTATCAATGGTGATATAGTTAATAATAGATTGTGAATGGCTCTCTTCAACAATGAGATGATTCAAACCAGTTCCAACTGTTCAGTGATGAAAAAAGTCATATTTACCCAGAGAGGAGCCTGTGGGATCTGAATGTGGACCACAATATAGCATTTTCACGCTTTCTCTTGATGTTTGCTTGCATTTTGTTTTCCTTCTCAGGTTTTTTTCTGTCTAGATTCGATTTTTCTTGTGCAGCTAGATAACTGCATAAATATGTATACATATATTGGATTTAACATATATTTTAACATATTTAACATGTATTGGACTACCTGCCATTTAGGGGAGGGGGGTGGAGGGAAGGAGGGAAAAATTTGGAATAGAAAGTTTTGCAAGGATCAGTGTTGAAAAATTACTCATGCATATGCTTTGCAAATAAAAAGCTTTAATAAAAATATTTAAAAAATTAAAAAATAATAGATTGTGAAGGGAGTGGGGGAGATTTTAGCTTAGGCCTCCCTGACTTTTGGTCCAGCTTCATATCTATTGTGCCATTCCTTTATAAACTATATTATCATGGTTCTCAAGCCACAAAGTCGGTCATCTGATCTAGGCTCCAATTCCTTTCATCTTGACAGGGCGTGGTAAAAATTTAGTCTCTAAAGACAGAGGATTCAGGGTCATTTCCATACCATGATGAGGCATTAGAGCGGGATTTTAATGGAAATTGCCAGGATAATCTTCCTAAATTTCTATACTGTTCCTTTTGTTCATTCCTGACCTGCTCCCCTACAATCAAGTACCATCAATGACTCCTCACTGCCTATGGAATGAGCCCTGGCATAATATTTCCTAAATAATCTGGCTCCCACCTACCTTTACTATTTTATTTCCTATGACTCAACTCTTCTACATGAGTTTTCCATTCTGAGCAAACGTGTTTATTTATTTCCCCCAGAATTATCAGGTATATTCTGATAGAGTGGTGATGTTCCTCTTCTGTGACTTTGTGTGGACTTTTCCCATTTCCTCAAATTCCCTTCCCCCTCCTTTTAGTTGATCACATTTTTATTCCTCTTTCCAGGCCTCTCTCAAAGCTCCCTTTCCTCTCCCCGACCCCGAATAACCCAACCCAACATTAGCGATCTGCTATATCTCACAAAGCATCACAGGGTCATCACCTGTTAGAGTCTAAAAGGATTTTAGAGATTATTCAGTCTGAGGAAATTGAGATCTAGAGATGGGAAATTACCTGAAGAAGGATTCTAATAAATGCCTTTGCTGAGACCTAGCTGTACAATCTTAAATGGAACATTCCTCCATTCTTTGCTTTCTCATCCATAAAATCCCTCACTATGATTCCGTGTCAATCCCCTTCATTTCTAATCCAAATCACTTTTGTTTCAACCTCACCTCCCTCCCATCCCCGTGTCCCATTTTCATTAGAAAGGCCAGATGATATTCTTTCTCATCTCTAGAATATTCCTTCTGTGATCTTCTCAGGCTTCTCTTTTCCAATTTGAAATATCCTGGATCTTCTAATGTTTTTATCCAGGGAGGACTGTTTTCTACTCTTCACATTTCTCCAACCCCCTCTGAGAGTGCAGAGATCTGAAGTGGGTGGGGGGTGGATAGGGTTTGAGCCTAGAAGCATGGGGCTGGACTAGCCTGATAGCCTGAGGTCTTTTTCAGGTTTCCATTGAAAGATTTAGCAGCAGCCGTCTGGCCCCGGGCTTCTTCCAACATTACTGTTTGCCCATGAAAACGTTTCGTGTGATTAGCCAAGTAATGACATCTTAAAACTGTAGAGCTAATATATTACGTAATAAAACAGGGGAGCAAATCTCTTTGACACACACCCGTGATTTACTCCCCGAGCCATAAAGATAATTACATTTCAGGTTGATATATAAAAGGCAACAGACGCAGCTTATGAAGAATTAACATAGCTTTGTGCCATACCTCGCTGTCCAAACCTTCCTGTTCATCATTCTCTTTGCAGCAGGCCAACAAACATTGACACAGAGAGGGCACCTCGCCGGCCTCAGATCCGCAGGGAGAAGTGATTGGCAGGAGAGGAGGAGCAGGTGGCCCAAGCAAGGGATGGGGCCTGATACATTCCTTCAGGCAGGACGGTGGTGGTGCTTGAGGGGAAGTTGGGGAAGAGAGTGCTGTAGAGGGGCCTTGGGAAGACCGTCTGGGTGCCAGCTGGTTCCTTTCCTCTCGCTCATTTGTGTTGTGATTTGGGGCATTTTCGTTTCATCTTTATAGAAATTGAGACTCTTGGAGTGGGAGATTCTCAGGAGGGCAACTAATCCAACTACCCTACAACCTGCCTAACCAGTGGTAAGCCAGCCTTTGCTTGAAAGAGATAAGAGCAACTAGGTGGGAAGTGGATAGAAGGACCCGACTTCAAATCCAGCTTCAGAAGTTTAATTAACTGTATGCCCTAGGCAAGTCACTTAACCTCAGTTTCCTCAACTGTAAAATGAGCAGGAGAAGGAAAAGACAAACCATTCCAACATCTCTGTCAAAATAATCCCAAATGGAATCACAAAAAGTTGTATAAACTAAAATGACTGAACAATAAAAAATTGATGGAGAAAGCATAACTTCTTGATGTATCTGATTTTATTTTTGCATTGTTTCCTTATGGCTGAAACAGGAATGATAATACTGCTCTGTCTATATCATTGGATGTTACAAAAGGAAAATAAGAGCATGAATGTGAAAGCAGGAAATCACAGATGTCAGAGATGGATGGGACCTCAAAGACCATTGACTCTAAACCACTATCTTTCGAAACTCCTTCAGCTACTAACTGTGTGACCATAAGCTCTCCAGGATTCCATTTACTCCTCTGTAAAATATATATATATGTATATGTGTGTGTGTGGGGGGCGATTTATTAACTTTTAAGGTTCTTCATTCTAAATCTATGATTTGCTCAGAAGCCATCTAGTTCAACTGTCTTGTTTTATAGATAGGGAAACTGAGGTCAGGGGGTTAAATGATTTGCCCAAGATCATAGTAGAAAGTATCAGAGGTAGGATTTGAACCATATCCTTTCACCATAGTATAGAGCTATTTTTTTCTTTTTGGTGGTGCTTATTCCACTTTTTTTTTTTTTTTTTTTTTGCTGAGGCAATTGGGGTTAAGTGACTTGCCCAGGGTCACACAGCTAGGAAGTGTTAAGTGTTTGAGGCCAAATTTGAGCTCAGGTCCTCCTGACTTCAGGCTGGTGCTCTATCCACTACAACAACTAGCTGCCCCTGCTTATTCCACTTTTGAACAGCTCTAATTGAAACTGTTCAGTTTTTTCTTCACAACAAGCCAAAATTTGTCTCCGGAATGTCCATTGATTTCTTCTAGTTTTGACCTCAAAGACTAAACACTAGTTAAATCCTTCTTCCATTTGATAATCTCTCAAATTTTGTCTGTCATATTTGAAAACAATTATCACATTTGAGTCTTTTCCTTGCCAGGTATCCCCAGTTCTTTCAACCAATTCCTACATGGTATAATCTCAGAATCCTTTGCCAACAGAGTCACCATTCTCTGAGTGTTCTCTAATTTATTAATGTCCATTCTAAAATGTAAAAGAAATAGAAAATCTAGTCCTTCCCTGTAAGGAGCTTACAATCTAGAACATGTTGGTAAAATGAAGGTTTCCCTTCCACTCATTCTAGGAAATCTTCATGGAACAAGTAGACTCTCAATGGTGCTTAGATATCAGGGCCAAAGCAGCCAAGAATTTCTTGAGTTTCATGGAGGGAGTTCTTCCCTTTTACATCTCTAGTCTTTTTCCTTTTAGCCCAGTAATCTGAGATTGTTGAGGAACTTAAGGACTGTGGAGTCCAACTCTCTTATACCAGATAAGTGAGCTGTTGACCCAGAAACTGGCAAGGGCACTTAAAACTTGGCTATAACAGTGCCATCATATGCCTGACACTTGGCAATTCTCAAAAATACATTTCTCTGCAAACCAAATTCTGCCCATCCATGTGGAGGAGGAGGGACAGGGACCTAGATTAAGTACACATAGAAATAGAAATTGAGGGACATGGAGACAAGAGGCAGAGGCACAGTGGTATGCAGAGAAGAAAAGTAAAGAGAAAGATAGAAACATAAAGATAGTGAGAAAGATGCACAATTACAAAAAATTAAGCAGAGAAAGATTTAAAGAACTACAGAATAATGAACAGAAATAGGCACACACAAATGGTGAGATAGAATTAGAGACAATTGGATAGAAAGATTGATGAGAGCAGAAGCACACCCAGGTAGAAGAAGAGAGAGAAATACACACAGAGAGAAACACAAAGACCCAGAGACAGAGGAAGAGTTATGTGGAAACAGAGATCTAGAGACTGAGAAATAAATTTGTCATTCCCCCATATCCCTTCAATCTCACCTTTCTCCAGGTTTTTTCCAAGTAGCAGTCATGAACAAGACAGTCATCTTTTCCACCTAGAAAGTGAGGTGGAGACAAAGAGATAAACATGGTGGATGTTATAGAAAGGACTCTGTACCTGGAATTAAAGGCTTTCAATACCAGCTCTTCTACTTACTGCCTGTGTAGACTATGACCTTGTGCAATCTTAGATTATAGTCATTTAATATCTTTGAACTTCAATTTTCTCATATGAGATATAATAGGATGGATTCTAGGTCATTTCAAAAAACCTAGAGAAGCATCCTGTTGTAGTAAAAAGAACACTGGAATTTCATATTCTCTTTATCCTTTTGTTTTTATTTTTCTTCATAGTATTTTATTTTTTCAATTTTATATACATATAGTTTTCTAAATCTATTTTTGTAATGTTTAAAGTTCCAAATTTTTTCTCCCTCCCTCTTTTACCTACTCCCTCTCCAAGACAGCAAGTAATATGATATAGGTTATGTATACAATCATTTTAAACACATTTCCATATTAGTCATGTTGTGAAAGAAAAATCATAGCAAAAGAAGGAAATCAAGAAAAAGGAAAAACAAACAAACAAAAGGTAAAAATAGTATGCTTTGATTGGCATTCAGTATCCATGGTTCTTTCTCTGGATGTTGATGGCATTTTCCATACCAAGTCTATGGGAATGACCTTGGATGGTTGTATTGCTGAGAAGAGTTGTCTATCTATCATAGTTGATCATCACACAATGTAGCTGATTCTATGTACAATATTCTCTTGGTTCTGTTCACTTTACTCAATATCAGTTCATATAAGTCTTTCTAGGTTTTTCTGAAATTAGCCTGCTCATCATTTCTTATAGAACAATAATATTCAGTTACATTCATATGCCATAACTTATTCAGCCATTCCCCAATTGATGGGCATCCACTCAGTTTCCAATTTCTTGACATCACAAAAAAGAGCTGCCTACAAACATTTTTGCATATGTAGATGTGACCCCATTTTTTTTGAACAGATAGATATTGGAATGTTTTGCAATTTCCTTCTCCAGTTTATTTTACAGATGAGGAAACTGAGGCAAATAGGATTAAACAACTTGCCTAGGATCACACAACTACTAAGTGTCTGAAGCCAGACTTGAATTCAAGAAGTTCAATTCCTTATCTACTATACCACCCAACTGCCCATAATTTACTTAGATCTTGACAGTCTTAGATAACATCTCCCACGCTATTCTTGGGGTAAAGATAGAAATATGTGGACTAGATCATTAGATTATAATACTACAAATCTAGAGCTATAAGGGATCTTAGAAGCCATAGTTAAACCTCCTCATTTAAAAATGAGGGTTAGAAGGTTAAGTGATTGACCAATCACAAATCTAGTGAGCATCATAACTAGAATTTGAACCCAGGTCCCAGAGGAGAAGGGAGTTGGGTAGATTCAAAACTGTTTGATTGGCTAGGTCCAGAGAATAATTATTAATAGTTTGGTGTTGGCTTGGAATCCTGGTGGAATTCTCTATGATCTGTATGTGGCAATGTGCTGTTGAAGCTTTCCTCTTCCAATACTCCATACCTACCTATCAAATGCTCATATAATACAAAATAAGGGAGGATAGACAAGATGATGCATCAAAGATTCAGTATTTGAAATTATCTTTACAGACTGGAATGTTAATGTGAATTTAATAAAGAATTAATCCACAAGCAGCAAACATTTGTTAACTGCCTATATTGTGTTAGGTACTGTGCTAAGCCCCGGAGATAACTATGACAAATGAAAAGCCTGAGAGACATAATTTCTGGTTAATTAATAATCAATTATTAATTATGTCTAGCAAATAATCAATAAAATGAGGTCAGTGGCACTTTGAGAAGCCAAAGATGAACATTGGGTTTCTGAGTACTTGCATAGGCTGGGAAAAGTGTATGTTCCTGATTGGCAGAAATCAACTCTGGTTAAAAATCGAGAGAATGAATATTATAATTAGAGGTGGGTTTATTCTAATGAGGAACTGGGAGACATGACTTTGATTATATCATTCTTGGACAAAGAGACTCATCTCTACTCAGACTACCTCTACTTTGGGCAATCTAGACAAAAGAATCTGCTCTCCATTCAGTCTTACCAGTAGAACTATGGTGGGATTATGATAAGAATTCTACCCAGATAAAATAATCTTAATTTTAAATCAGAGCTAAATTTGGATATTAACTTTATATTTATCTCTAATAAATCTCATCTTACTTCACAAGGCTATGTTCTGGGCCCTCTTCGCTTCTCCTTTTACTGTCTCCCTGATGATCTCCAGTTAGCTGAGGTCCCATCCAGGATTGAACCAAATGTCATCATCAGCCCTGTCCTTCAAAGACTGCCTTGACCTAGTAACTAAATGAGGAAATAGAAAGAGGGGGAAAAAAATCTCTGGATTTCCCATCTTCCATATTAGGAATTGGTTACTAATAATGATTTCTCAATACAAATAAAGGCAACAATGCGTGCTCACATTCTAACCAGGGAGACAACATACAAATAATCAAGTATATGGAAGATATATGCTGTGAAAATGGGAGATCATCCGAGAGGGAAGGCATTAATAGTAAATGAGATAGGGTAAAAAGTCTCTTGGAGAAAGTGGGGCTTGAACTGAATTTGAAGGAATCCAGGGAAGCCATGAGGGAGAGCATTCAGACTTGCAGTTTAGAAAAAAAAAAAAAAAAAAAATTGCAGCTGAGTGGAGGATGAGTTTGAGGAGAGGACAGATTTGAGGCTGGGGAGACCAATCAAAAAGTCATTGCTATCCTCCAGGTGTGAGGTGATGAGTGCCTGCACTAGAAGGGTAACTGTGTGTGTTACACATGTGCCAGAGATATTATGGAGAGAGAAAAGACAAATCAAGTACTTATGTGAAGTTAGTGGAAGAGAAGAATTGAGGGTGACATTGAAGTTGTGAGCCTGGATAGTGGGGCCCTTAACAATAATAGGAAAGTTCAGAAAAGGAGAAGTTTTAGGAGGAAAGTCTGATTTGGACAGTTTGAGTGTGGGATACTTACAGGACATCCAGTTTGAGATGTCCAAAATGTAACTGTTGATATGAAACAAGAGCTCAGGAGAGAGTATAGGGCTAGACACATAAATCTCACAATCATCTGCACAGAGATGATAATTAAACCTATGAGAAGTGGAGATCATCAAGGGAGATAGTAGAGGGATAAGAGAAGAGGGCCCAGAACAGAGCCTTGGGTAGTAAGATGAGATTTAATAGAGATAAATATAAAGTTAATATCCTTTGAGATGAAAAAAAAATCGAGTTCACAGAATAAGATGGGGAAGACTAGACAGCAAATCATTTGAAAAAGCTCTGTCAGTTTTAGTGAACTGAGAGCCCAGTATGAGTCAACAGTGTAATATAGCAGTTAAAAAAGACTAATGGGGGCTACATGAAAAGAATAGTGTCTAGGATGGAGGATTTGCTGGTGAATGTTCCTGATTGCAAGCCCAGTGCTCCAACCACTGCACCACCTAGCTGCCTGTTCAGTTGGGAGAAGGGGAGAAGGCACAATTCAGGATGGATATTTAATAAGCTGAAGAGCACAGAGAGGGAGAAAACCATGATGGTGAAGAGCCTTGAGGTCATATCTTATGAGAATGAAATGAAGGAATGGGGGATCTGTCAGCTGGGGAATAGAACACTTCAGGGCAGAGCTCCATGGTGGCTGTCTTCAAGTGTTCAAAGGGCTATTATGAAGAGGAGTAGATTAGTTCTACTTGGCCCGAGAGGGCAGAGCTAGAGCAGTAATTGGTGGAAATTGCAGAGGCAGATTTTGGCTTGATATAAGGAATGATTTTGTTCCAATTATAGTTGTCTCAAAGTAGAATGAAGCTGCCTTAGGAGGCTGAGCTCCCACTGAATGACTACATGTCAGGCATGTTGTAGAGAGTATGATCAGGTATGGGTAAGTGAGATGGCCTCTGAGAATCCCTTCCACCCTTAACAAAAATGAAGGGGTTATATCAAATGATTTCTATAGTCCCTTCTAGCTTTAAGTCCTGTGAAGCTTAAGCAGGGTAGAAAACCCAGGGTCATATGACCCCTCCCCTCACATTCCTCACCAGCTCAGAAGCCAACTCTAAGCCAGATGAAAGATGAAAGGACCCAGTATGCAGTAATTAGGTGTTTAGCTTTTCCCAATTAGAAAGGGAGATGGATCTTTGAAGTGTTGTAGGAAGGGAAGGAGTTGTAGGAGCATTTGTCTGCCCGGTTAATGATAACCTCAATCCCTTCTCCAAGCTAGGATATTCTTCTTTATCACATCCTGAATCCTTCTCCCTTGGACCAATCAAGAAGCCCTGGGGCCTCTGGTAGGGAAGCTTTACAAAAGTGGGTGGAAATACTAATTCTCACTCTGACACCTATTAGCTCTGTGACCACTGAGCAGGTGTGGGGGCTGAGCTATCACACCTGAGTGAGACTGACCCCATATTGTTGAACCAATCTCTGACCCCTGAGGCAACACTTGTTCAGCAAATGTAAGATTCAGCTTGAAACATTATTTTCTCAAATAGGTTCTTATCCAGACATTTTCTAAATCCACATGTCCAAGCCTTGTTCCTTAAACCTGTTCTTTGTTCCTTTTATTACCTGATTAGTCGGTTTACTGCTAAACCCACATATTCTTTTTTATTAAAGATTTTTATTTTCAAAACATATGCATGGATAATTTTAACATTCATCCTTGCAAAACCTTGTGTTCCAAATTTTTTCCCTCCTTTCCCCCCACCCCCTTCCCTAGACAGCTAGTAATCCAATATATGTTAAACATATGCAGTTCTTCTATACATATTTTCACAAATATCATGTTGCACAAGAAAAATAAGAACAAAAAGGAAAAAATGAGAAAGAAAATAAAATGCAAGCAAACAACAAAAAGAGTGAAAATACTATGTTGTGATCAACACTCAGTTCCCACAGTTCTCTGTTTGCAGATGGCTTTCTTTATCACAAGACCATTGGGACTGGTCTGAATCATCTTTGTTGAAGAGAGCCACATCCATTAGAATTGATCATCGTATAATCTTGCTGTTTATAATGATATCCTGTGAACCCACATATTCTTGCTAGTAATGGAAACTCCACATAAGTCAATGTGCCATATACCTCGGGTAAAAAACCCTGTTACACAGCCAACTGCCCTCATGCCCATAGGACACTGAGGTTGCTAAAGGGAATCACTTGATCCCTCCACCTATAAATCTAATAAATGTTCTGATCCTAGTCATATCATTGTCAGTTCTTTTGAAGTCCTTTGTCACCTGTCAAGTTACCTAGTTTTCTGGAACTTGATTTCATCACCTGTAAAATGGGGAGAAGAATGATACCTATTTCACATATGCTAGAACACTTTAAAGTTTAGAAAACATTTTATTTACTACATATTTGTGGTACAAGTATTATCATCTTCATTCTCCAGATGAGGAAACTGAGGCTCAGAGAGTCAATAAGTCAAATGAAATCAACAAGTGTTTATTAAGCACCTGCTATGTGCTAGGCACTGTGCTAAGTCTTAGGGAGACAAAGAAAGGTAAAAGATAGTCTCTCTTCCCAAGAAATTCACAGTCTAATGGAGGAGACAACATGCAAACAGCTATTTCCAAACAAAATATAAGCAGGATAAAGTGGAGATCATCTCAGAGGGAGGGTGCTAAAATCAAGGAAGACTGAAAAAAGCTTTTTGCCAAAGATGGGACTTCAGCCAAGTCTTGAAGGAAGCCAGAGAGACCAAGAGGTAGAGATGAGGAGGAAGAGTCTCAAGTGAGAGAACAGTGGGAATACCTGAAGTTGGAAGATGGAGTGTCTTGTGTGAGGAACAGCAAAAGAGTCCTGTGTTGATGTTTGTAGAAAATTCAGAGGGAAGGAAGGTGTAAGTATTGTGTAAGAAGATTATAAAGGAAAGAATAGCCAGGTTATTGGAGATGAAGTGATTTGTTTCAGGTCACAAAATTAGTAAGGTTCAGGGTTGGGACTCCTTCCCAGTTTTCCAATCCACTGATCACAAGTTATTAGATCATAAATTTATAGTTGGAAGGAACATTTGATCAATCAATAATTATTAAAAAAAAAAAAGGTAGGGAACAAGCATTTATTAAGTGCCTATTATGTGCCAGTTAATGTGCTAAGTGCTTTACAATTTTTTTTTTTTGCCCTTATCTTACAACAATCCTGGGAGATAAAATCTCCATTTTATAGTTGAGGAAATTGGGGCAGACAGAGATTGTGAGTTTCTCAGTATTACAAGAGCTAATAAATGTTTGAAGCTGTTTTTGAACTCGTCTTCTTGACTTCAGATCCAGAACTCTATCCACTGCACTGTGTAGTGATTCCATATGAATTGAGTATGTACTAGGCATTCTACTTGGCACTTCAATGCTTGTTGAATGATTGGGAATGTGAATACCAGTATAAATCAATTTGTGTCTTCACAGAGCCCTGAATTGTATAGTCCATTAAACTGGGATCCCCTTGAAAGTAGGGACCAATTTTTGCCTCTTTTAGTATATCTAGCACTTAATACAGTGACTGATACATAGTCAGTGCTTAATAAATGCTTATTGTTTATCATCTATTGACTAATCCTGCCCATTTTGCAGGTTGACCTGCTCAAGGGTACTTAGGCTGTATAGTTCTTTCTGCTGTATTTCAAGGAAGTGCTCCTAGGATAGATGGGAGTTATATTTCAGGAAAAAATTGCTGGTGACATGTAAGAAAACCTGGAATTTCTTGCTCAGCTGGGCAGGATTCAGTTGGGCAAGGGATAGGCTAAATGACCCCGGGAGGGACTTGGAAGTGGGAGAACTGTACAAAGATGTAGGTTACATATTAATTTCAGGGATAAATCATATTCTAACTCTAACAAAGAGAGAGTTTTTAAACTTAATAGTATTTTATTTCTTCAAATTACATGTAAATATAGTTTTCAACATTCACTTTTATAAGATTTTAAGTTTCATGTTTTTTACTCCCTGAGGCCCCTCCCCTTTCCCAAGACAGCAAGAAATCTGATATACACAATCATATTAAACATATTTCCACATTAGTCATGTTGTGAAAGAAGAATCAGAACAAAAAGCAAAAACCACAAGAAAAAAAAATGAAATAATATGCTTTGATCTGCATTCAGTCTCCATAGTTCTTTCTTTGGCTATGGAAAGTATTTTCAATCATGAGAATTTTGGAATTGCCTTAGATCACTGTATTGCTGAGAAGAGCCAAGTTTGTCATAGTTGATCGTTCCACAATGTTACTGTTACTGTATAATGTTCTCCTGGTTCTGCTTACTTCACTTTTCATAAATTCATAAGTCTTTCCAAGTTTTTCTGAAATCCACCTGCTCATCTTGTCTTAGAGAATAATAGTACTCCTTTACATTCATGTATCACAACTTGTTCAGCTATTCCCCAATTGATGGACATCCCCTCAATTTCCAATAAAGAGAGACATTTCTTAGGCTCCTTCTATGTGCTGAACACAGGAGAAGGTGATGGAATAATATACAAGGTTCACTTAGAAGATGATCTGCATCCTCAAGGAGCTCAGGCTATGACAATAGCAATGGGAAGCTAAGCAGCCAATTAGCCCAGGCAGCAAGCATCATTTTGTGCAAAGAAACAGGACAGAAGTACGGGATTCAGCCTCAATGCTTGTCTCCTTCATCCCTCAACTTGACTATGCCCTCCATTCTTACCTTCATATTTTCACTCTCCCCGGTTTAGACTATGAGATCCTTGAAAACAAGGGCTGTTTATTTTTTGGCTTCCTTTGTAGTCCTAACTCTTAGCATGATGCCTGGAACCCAACAGGGACTTAATAAATGCTACTCAGCTGCCTTCCTAGTTGCTCTGAAGGCATGAAAAGTCTGAAAGATAGACAAAGACTGATGAATGTTGGAGGGGATGTGGGAGGGCTGGGACACTGATGCATTGTTGGTGGAGCTGTGAACGGATACAGCCATTCTGGAGAACAATTTGGAGCTACGCTCAAAAAGTTATCAAACTGTGCATACCCTTTGACCCAGCAGCATTTCTATTGGGTTTATATCCCAAAGAAATCATAAAGGAAAGAAAGGGCCCCACATGTGCAAGAATGTTTGTGGCAGCCCTTTTTGTAGTGGCTAGAAACTGGAAATTGAATAGATACCCTTCAATTGGAGAATGGCTGAATAAATTATGGTATATGAATATTGTGGAGTATTATTGTTCTGTAAGAAATGACCAGCAAGATGATTTCAGAGAGGCTTGGAGAGACTTACATGAACTGATGCTGAGTGAAATGAGCAGAACCAGGAGATCATTATACATGGCAACAACAGTACTATATGACGATCAATTCTGATGGACATGGCTCTCTTCAACAATGAAATGTTTCAAACCACCTCCAATTGTTCACTGAAGAAAGCCATATACACCCAGAGAGAGGGATGTGAAATGTGGACCACAACATAACATTCTCATACTCCTTGATTGATGTTTGCTTACATTGTGTTTCCTTTATCTGATATATTTTTTGTGTAGATAAGATTTTTCTTGCACAACAATGATAAGTTTGGAAATATGCATACATATATTCGATTTGCCAATATTTTAACATAATTAACATGTAGTGGATATCCTGCCATCTAGGGGAGGGGTGGGGAGTTGGGGGGAAAAATTTGTAACAGAAAGCTATGTAAGGGTTATTGTTGAAGAATTACCCACACATATGTTATGCAAATAAAATTTTAAAAAATGAAAAAAAAATATTAAACTACAAAAAAAAAAGATAGACAAAGACTCCAGTATTTCTATAGTCATCTTTCCCCACTTCTCCAAACCTCCCTGCTCCCCATATGAGAGTTCTGGTGGACAAGAGGAGAAGAGCAGATTGCATAGTAAACAGAGCAGTAGTCTGGATAAAGCAAAGCACAGGATCATAGATTTAAAACCAGAAGGTGTTAATTAATCCCCAAATCATGTTTTATCTAACTTTGGAATGCATTAAGAAGGAGGTTTGTTGGTTTGTTTACTTCCCTGCCAAGTTCATCCTGTGACCATATTTGAGCAACCATTGACCCACAGAGTGTAGAAGCCTTGGGGACAGCAGGAGGTGGCCAAGCCTCTAGGGGCCCTTCCTTTGCTTTAGTGTGCCCACAGAATATGTTGCCATTCTCACTATTCTCAGTTTCCAAACACTTCTGAGTCATTACACATTGGGACAATGTGTAGGCTGGTCTATACATCCTCAGAGGATCCTTTTAGCCCTAAATCCAAACTCCTATGAAAGTGAACTCCTCTCCTGAAGTGTATAAGGGAAAAGGGGGGATTGCTTCCTCCTGTCTCCTGGACTGTGGGAGGGAGAGCAAAGAGAGACCCTTCTTGGGCATACTGCCTGGGTCTTTAGAAACCCTTTAAAGTACATCTCCCATTATCTTTTCCTCAGCTACAGATCTTTGAATTTCTTCTGTGGGTCTGCTTTCAGGGAAGCTGTTTCCAGAGCCATGGAGTGGAATCCCTTTGTGTGACCATGAGAATGAAAATGGGGTTGGGGCTGGGAGGGGGAGATGGATAAAGGAGGGAGACATTTGTTCTCCATCAAAGAGACTGATAAACAACCCCATAGCTAACAACCAGATCACAGTGTTGGCTTCCTGGAGAGCTATCCCATCACAGAACCTGGAGAAGATGAATTAGTCTGAATGGCACTGAACATGGCCTATTATATGTTTAATTTCTGTGTATTATTGGAAACACAATCCTACTTTTCTCACAACTTCTCAGCTTCCACTTTGCTTCTATAGAGAAAACCCACATCTTTCTAAAGGACTGTGTCAAATGGAGAAAGGTGGTTTGATTTCTGGTGGTTAAGAAGGGATGCTGGCTTCCCCCTCCCTCCCACACACACTCCTGCCTAGCTCTCCTCCAATCTCATCCCCATCCTGGCCCACCACTAAGGATAAATTCAACAATTCCATTCCACAAACATTCATTAAGTGCCTATTGTATGCCACATACTTTATGTGAGAGATCTAAAGTTCAGAGAACCTTCTCTAAATAAATTTACAGAATTTACAGCCTAATAAAAAGGTAAGACACATATGCAAATTGTATAACATGTAGTATTATATGATAAATGAATGTACTGCAGGGTACTCACAAAGTATGCTGCCATCTGCACTGTTCTTGGTTTCCAAAGGCCAGGGAAATGCAAAACAAAATATTATGTGTGGTTGGAGGGGGAAAGTCATTACCAACAGGAGAGATGCTGGAAGGCTGAGAAATAGCAGGAGAGTGAATAATAAAAATTTTCTTGTTCAGTACTGTCTGATTCTCCACGACCCCATTTGGAGTTTTCTTGGCAAAAATACTAGAATAATTTGTCATTTCCTTCTCTAACTCATTTTTACAGGTGAGGAAACTGAGGCAAACAAAGTTAAGTGACTTACTGAGTCACATAACTAGTAAGTAGATTTGAACTCAGGAAGATGAGCCTTCCAGAGCCCAAGCCCAGTACTGTATCCTTAAGTAATAATAAAATGATGATGATTATGATAGGTAGCATTTATATTATACTTTAGACTTTGCAAAGAGCTTTACATGCATTATCACATTTGATTTTCTATACAATTCAGTGAGGTTGAGAATAAAAGTATTTTTATCTCCCTTTTAAAGATGAAGAAACTGAGCTTAGAGGAATTGAGTAATTTGCTCATAGTCACACAATAAATGCTAAAACAGGATTTGAACTGAGTCCTCAAATGTATACAAGTGTGGGCTCTTTCTTTCCACTGCCTCATATTGTTTTAAAGTCTAAAAAATGAATAGCAATTCAAAATACAAAGAGAGGTAGGGCAAGCATTGCAGGCATTCCAGGGAGGAGACACAGATACAGATAACTATGGCATACCATCAGCCATGATAAGTGCTTTAATGAAGTTCAAAACAAAGGGCTATATAAGGTCTGAGGGTGAAGGTTGTTTCTGTAGCAGCTGGAGGAGGACTGGAGATTAGACACCCTGAAACACTTCCTAAATTGATGGGTTGGGCCATCACTATACTCCATCTGTGGAGAATATGAGAAGGTGAAGTCCTGGGGGTATAGGGACTCTAGTTGGACTTAGTTTAATAATAATAACTAGTATTTATATAACATTTTAGGATGGTTAGGGGGCACGATGGATAGAATCCTGGGTTTGGAATCTGGAAGACTCACTTTCCTGAGTTCAAATGTGACCTCAGAGACTTAACTAGCTTTGTGATCCTGGGCAAGTCAGTTAACCCCTGAATTTCCTCATCTGAAAAATAAAATTAAAAAAAAAATGTCAACCATTCCAGTATTTGTGACCCCAAATAGGGTCATAAAGAGTGAGACACATTGAGTTTTAAGGTTTACTAGCTATGAGATAATATGTATCTCATTTAAGCTTAAGGAAGGATTTGAATTTGAGTTTTCCTTACTCCAAGTCCATCAAACATACTAATCACTGTGCCATCTTAACTGAGACCCTTCCCAGTCCCATAGGCAAGAGGAGGGGCAAAAGGATTGTTTAGTTAGAAAGGTAAAGAAGCTTGCTCACAATAAGAAGACGGGCCTGGAGTCAGGAGCTCTGAACTCCAGCTCTACATTTTACTTATGTGTGACTAAAGAGAAATCATGGGATCTCTCAGAATCTCAGTCTCTTCACCTGTAAAATGGGGATAATCATATGCCATTGTTTTGAGGAAAATGCTTCACAAAGCTAGAACACCAGAGAGGGGAAATAGAGAACTAATTATTTGTCCTCCCAAGACCTCAGTTCCTGATATGAAAAAGCGGAGGATTGAATTAAATCATGATTCTTATATATAGTGGGCAGATTCCTGGGATCAGAAAAACTTTTTTAGAGGGTCTGCAAATTCAAAACTATTTTCATTATAATACAAAGACATTTTACTTTTGAATATGGTAAATACTGATGGACAGAAAGAAAAACTCTTGAGAGGGATGGTCCTCAATATTTTTCAAGAGTGTAAAGGGATCTGAGACCAAAAAGATTGAAAAATCACTGGATTAGTTGGTTTTAAAGATCCCTTCCAGGTCTCCTGTTGGGATAGTCTAAAGAAGTGAAAGTGATTGAGTGAGAGATTGAATGGAGGTGTCTGCCTAGATAGAAATGGGGAGTGAGGAGAAATAGGGCCGCTGGCCTGAGAGGAGGAAGAAGATAACAATGGAGCACACGCTGATCACAACCTGTCAGTTCTGTTTCCCTCCACATCTTTCTCAACAAAGTGCTGCAAACAAGGCAATCATCTCCTCTGTCAGAAAAAGCAGCTGCCAGCTAGGGCAAGGGGTGGGGGGATGCGGGGCTGTGGAGCTGGGATGGAAGCAACTGGGAAGCTGAGCTCCTGCCATAGGCAATCTGTCTAACTCTTACCACTACAGCAGGGGGATGGACTCAGGAGAAGGGGCCATCTCAGGATCAGGCAGTTCCCCTTTCCATCCCAATCCTAGCTTAAACTCAAGGTTCCTTTTTTTTTTTTTTTTTAATGTAATTTGATTTATTTATTTGAAAATTTCCCCCAGTTCCGTTTAAAACAAAGGTTTTTTGTTTTGTTTTGTTTTTGTTTTTTTTAACATTTGTTTAAAAAAAAATTGAATTCTAGGTCCTTTTCTTTATCCCCATCCACAATTTAAAAAACCACTTGTGAAGTTATGGAAAACATTTCCATAAAAGTCAAGTTTAGAAAGAAAACATAGATCTCTCACCCTAATGAAAATAAAAAGCCTCAAGAAAAATTAAGTTTAAAAAAAAAAATAAAGATAGAGAGAATGCTTCAATCTGTATTGACACAATCAGTTCCTTCTCTGGGTATGGATAGGATTTTTCATCCTAAGTCCTTCAGAGGATCATTGTACTGCTGAGAATAGCAAAGTCATTTATATCTGGTCATTCCAGAACATTGCTATTACTTTGTACACAGTACATTTCACTTTGCTTGAGTTCATAGAGGACTTTCCAGTTGTTGTTGTTGTTTTCCTGAGAGCATCCTGCTCATCCTTTCCCAGAGAACAATAAAATTCCATTACAAACACATACTACACTTTATTGAGCCATTCCCCATTTGATGGGCATCCCTTCAATTTCCATTTTTTTTTTTTTGTCTTGAGAAGAAGGCTGCTATGAAAATTTTTGTACATATGTTATTTTTCTTTTTTTATTAATCTCTTTTGATATTTATGCCTAGTAGTGGTGTTGTTAGGTCAAAGAATATGCATGAAATTGTAATCCAGAGTTCCTTCTTAAGCTTCTTTGTTCCCCTGCCCTCCATTCCCAGCTAGAATTTAAGGACATTTCCAAGAGTTGGGTCCAGGGCTGTATTCCAGCTACACCTACCTGAAAAGTTCAGCAAATAGTACAGGCTCACAAAGGCACTGGGCTTGAAACCAGAAGATATAGATTCATGGATTGTGCAACGAAACAATAAGCAGAACCAGGAAGACATACATATAATGATTATTAACAATCTAAGTGGAAGAAGAATGATTTTTCAAAATCCAACTAAAATGCTATGTAATTATATTGACCAAGCTTGGGCCCAAAGTAGAGAAATAAGAATGCATGTCCCTCTCTTTGCAGAGATGCGACATTCTGGGTAAGGACTTCCAGGCTTTGGTGATTTGATTGAACTGCTTTTGTAATAAGGGATTGGACAGCTAAGGCTAGAATAGATAGTCCTTAGGGCCTGCTGGTGTTTGCCCTTCCTGGTGGGTTATATGGAAAAAATGTAATATTTTCTGTCAATCACATGGGATTTGGGAAGCCAGGTTTGGCCAGGATGGCTTGGGGGTTAATGTTTTGTGATGATTAAGTCTTCTAAGTGGCTGAAGAGATGGAAGAACTGATGACTTAGTAGAGACTGAGTCAGAACTGAATACCCACACAAAAAGTTCCAGTGGACAATCTCCTCATTCTCTTAAATGGTGACATTTGAATGAGGAAAAACTGCCAGGAGCTTGTCTGCAACTGTGTGACACCTCAGTTTCTCTCGTTTATTCTTTCCTGCCCTTAGTGAACCAAGTATTGGAGAGGGTTGTGCCTAGGTGACTTGTGAGATTAGAAAATCCATCAAAGTGTTTGCTTGCATTGTCTTTCCTTTCTCAGATTTTTTTTTTCTTGTAGATATGATTTTTCTTGCACAACAATGATAAATGTGGAATTTATGTATACATATATTCTATTTGTCAAGCATTTTAACATAATTTTAACATAATTAACATGTAGTGGATTTCCTGTCATATAGGGGAGAGGTGGGGACTAGAGGGGAAAAATTTGTAATAGAAAGCTTTGTAAGGGTCACTGTTGAAGAATTACCCACACATATGTTTTGCAAATAAAAAGTTTTAATTAAAAAAAAACCAAAAAAAAAAAAAAAAGAAAAGAAAAGAAAAGAAAAAGAAAAAAGAAAATCTATCAAAGATACCAGAAGACCCTCCTCCCAAATGGAGTCAGCATCTGCAGCTGAGTCTGGTCAAATACCAAGTAGCACCCTAGTGACTTGTTTGACCCATCCATTGGCAGATTGATCCATTAGTCAAAATATTTCATGCTGCAAAGAGCCAATCTAACTCCTCATCTCAAAGCAAATTTAGTGAGGACCCTATAAGAAAAAAGTGTTCCCAGGACCAAGAGTTGCTATGTATACTTTAGCTTCCTTCACAGGTTCCCTGAATATATACATCATTACATTTTCACTTTATGTCTATTATTCCATTCTCTCTTGAGACACACAGTGGGAAAGTGTATCCTCTTCTATTCCCCCTCTCAAGTTTGGTGGTGGAAATGTTTTATAACTTTTATCTTTGCTATAGATAGATACCTTGGTGGTGCAATGGATGGAATGCTAGGCCAGGACTCAGGATGTTTTGAGTTCAAATCTAGCTTTAGGTATTTGCTAGGTATATGATCCTGGGCTAGTCACTTAATTGCCTGTCTCATTTTCCTTATGTTTAAAAATGAGAATGATAGCATTTTTTTTCTCATTGTTTTCCCCTTTTGTTCTGATTTTTCTTTCACAACATGACATATAGAAATATGTTTAACATGATTGTACAATTGTACATAACAACAAGATTATGTGATGATCAGTTCTGATGGACTTGGCTTTTTTCAGCAATGAGATGATTCAGGCCAATTACAATAGCCTTGTGATGGAGAGAGCCATCTGTACCCAGAGAGAGGAGTGGTGATTGAATATGGATCACAGCATAGGATTTTCACCTTTTTTGTTATGGTTTGCTTACTTTTTTTTCTTTCTCATTTTTTTTTTTTTTTTACCTTTTTGATCTGATTTTTTTTGGTGTAGAAATGTGGAAATATGTATAGAAGAATTTCATAAGTTTAACATATATTGGATTGTTTGCTGTCTAGGGGAGGAGGTGGGGGGAAGTGCGAGAGAAAAATTTGGAACACAAGTTTTTGCAAGAGTGAATGTTGAAAACTATCTTTGCATATATTTTGAAAATAAAAAGCTATTATTTTAAAAAATAAAAACATTATTCTGAAAAAAAAAAAAAGAGTTGACACTTCTAGCTTAACCTCCAATCTGTATACAGTAACTGGGCGCCAATACAGGATAGCTCTGTCTGTACAAGACAACTCCACAGGGTCAGCTTGCTCTTTACTGTGGTCCATTCAGATACTGGGTTGCTGCCAGGGACATGGTATTTTGCTGAAGTCCATTCATCTCATCAATCTCATCTTATTATTATGTGACCAATGTATTTAAGTTTTAGCTTCAGTATTTAACATTGTGACATTTTTTTTTTTTTAAAGACTGCATTTTGCTTTATGAACTGAAATGGTTTGGTATAAAGTAGAGAGAAAGTAGGATAAATAAACAATACTATATTCTCTGTACATTTCAGTCAATTGAGAAACTTTTTTTAAAAAGAAAAAAAAGCGTGGTTTCAAGATAGAATTCTGGCATTAGTTGTCTTTTTTTAAATAAGTCACTTAGACCTTAGTTTCATGATTTATTATATGAAAGGATTAGACTAGATAATATCTAATGTCCTTCCCAGGCCTAAACTTTTGACTGCTACTCTTTCTCCTTGTTACCTACCTTCTTTGGATCATATTTTTCTGATCAGCTATGGTTCTTTTCTCTTTTATAACTTCACTAGCACATTAATGATACTTTTCCACTGGGGATGGACCTGGGAGAGTCATATTTAATCACAGAGTCAGCTTTCCATCATTTATAACCATTGGTGGGGTGAATATTCCAAATACATTTGAATTTGGCTTTGGATGGCGTTTTGGTCCTTCATGTTTGAATGTTCTAACAATGAACAACATCCTTGATCTTTTCAACTTTCCCTTTAAGCTCCCTCATTTTGTGCTGCCAGTGTTCTCAGACAGGTGAAGACCACCAACCTCCTCCCTTTGGCTCTTCTTGTGGTCTTTCTGTTTTTATCATTTACTTATCATTTATTTGGTACAACTGAGTTATTTTATTTTATTTTAAAATGTTATTTTTATTTTTTATTTTCAAAATGTTTAGGAGAGTAAGAGGCATTGTGGTTTAGTGGACAGGAAATTGAGGCCAGAGTGAAGATGACTAGAGCTCAAGTCAAACCTCTGACACATGGGCTGTGTGGCAATGGTAACACTATAAGTGCTATTTGGGCAACTGAGGGGCAATAGAGTTAGGAAGATGATGGGAATTCAAATGCTCCTCAAACTCCTAGCCTTGTGACCCCTAGATAAATCATTTACCTCTCAGTTTCCTTCCATAGCATCTACCTCACAGGATTGTTATGAGTCAAAAGTGAGATAAGACATGAAAAGTGTTTTGCAAATGTTAAAGTACTATATAAATATTAGCTATCTTTGCAATGGTTGAGGGAGTTCCCTGGAACAACAAAATCATAGATCAAAAAACCCCAAAACAACCTAAAACCCAAAAACCAGAACAAGAGAGTGAACAGAAATGGGGCTATTGATCATGTCAACAAAGGATGTAAATAAAGAGAAGAGATGGTAATAACAAAAAGATGACGGGTTTGCCCTCGGCAAAGGCAAAAAGTAGATCATTTGCATGTGGAGAATGAAGAGTTGACATATTTCTGTCAGGAGTCCTTAGATGCTCAGATTTCTTCCTAAATCATAAAATTGCCTGGTCATGACCAATCGCACATTCCCTGGGGCCTTCTGGATAGCCCACCCTTTCCTTATTTGTTCTGGTAGTTCATTCCCAGAAGCAGTGAATGAATCACCCCATTCTTTAGATCTCTGCAGGGGAATAGGGATACTGAGTTTGAGACCAAAGCTAGAACAAGGAATATTTTTACCTGGGGGCAAAAATAGTTGAATTGGTAGAGGAGAACTCCTGGTTTGTTTCAGTAGCTAGGAGAATAATCCAATTTCTGTGCTAGTCTAGATGAAAACCAGAGTGGGGGTGGGTGGAGAAAGAGAAAGGGGGGAAGTTCTCTACTAATCCCCTCAAGGGCACTGGTGGTCAGATGATTCCCACATATAACAAAGTGGGCTGGCAGTTGAGTATGAAGGAAGGCCAGGGGGCAGTAATTACCATGTGAATGAAGTACCTACCTCTGTTTTTGCTTCTTGGGGGTAAAACCCTATTTGACTTATGATGATTTTGGCTTTTCTAGGAAGGAGGGGATGAGATATAATATGGGAACTCTGAGTTGAGAAATCTTCCTTTGGCTTAAAATAAGACAGACAAGTACAAACTATCAAAATTTTACAGGGTATGTCAATGACAAAGAAAGCCAGGACTGAACTTTCTCAGTCCATAATCATTTGATAGAATGTAAGCTTCTGAAGGGCAAAGAGTATTATTTATGTCTTCATTCTCAGCCTCTAGAAGAGTATAGGCACTTAATAAATGCTTATTGATTCATTGATTTATCTGTCCCATCTATCCCACCATGTCTCAGCTCAGCCTCCTAACAAATAGTAATTATAGCAATATTTAATTCACATTTCAAAATTTTGCAAAATATTTCCTTACCATAATCCATTGAAATGAAAGGCATAGTTTAGTAGAGGGTCTGCCTTAGAGCCAGCATGGACTTGGGCTTAATACATACTTATCCTGTGTTGTTCAATTGTGTCTGACTTTTTGTAATCCTATTTGGGGTTTTCTTGGCAAAAATGCTGGAATGGTTTGCCAATATCCTTCAGCTCATTTTAGGTAAAGAACTGAGGCAAACAGAATAAAACGACTTATCTTGGGTCATACAGCTAGTAAATATCTGAGGTCAAATTTGAACTCAGGTTTACCTAATGAGTTTGGCATCAAATGATGGGGTTGGAGTAGCAATTCATAATTCAAAATTTGAGGCACAAGGCACAGGGTATGTGTGAAGAATTCACAAAGATGTTCTTTTTGCCAAAAGGTAATTTTATTTACAAGAAGTTATGGACAAAAGGAAAAGGTAAGGTAAATACCAAGAGTGGTAAATATGAAATACATTTCAGGAGAGCATATAGTTAGCAAGGAAAGGGGTTTTTAATTATTAACAAGGGAAAAGACAAGTTTCCTGGTGGGACTCATAATTAACCAAGAGAAAGGGAATATATCAATATATAGAAGTATGCCACTGATTGACAGGCTAAATCCTAAAAGGAATTTAGCAGACTAACCCCAAAAGAAGTTAGCAAGGTTTTACCATTAACTGATAGGTTAGCCCTAAAAGGGATTTAGTACCCTAAAAGAGTTAGTTAGCTATAACAAGAAGATACCATGAGTCAGGATGTCATGGTGGGCTAAAAAAAAAAAGATTTTAGCAAAGATAGTGTAGGTCAAGAGCAGATTTTTAGAGGAAATGTAACCTTGGGAGTTTGACATCATAACTTGGCTTTCTGATTGAATATAGTAAGGTGGAGTTTCCAAAGATCCCCAGGGGGATTCGGGGGTGGAGTTGGGGGAGGGAGAGAGAGAGAGAAAGGGAAGGAAGAGAAACTTATCAGTCTTTTTCCTGCTTGCCTCAGGGAGTATTATAATCTTATCTAATCAGGTTTTCTTTGTCAACACCCATCCAGCCACCCAGGCTGGATATCATTCCTGACTCCAGGTCTGGCACTCTATCCAGTGTATCACCTAGCTGCCCTATGGACACTAACTGTGTAACCCTGGACAAGTCATTTAACCATTCAGTTCCCTAGACTATTCTCAAAGTCAATGAAGTTGTAAACTAGGTAAATTGATAAAAGAGCCCTCTGCATCAGAAGTGTCAGACCCATAGCCCTAGGGTTTTAGCAGCCTCAGTGCAGCCAGAACTAGATTAAAATGTAATTGTTTAATAACATTTTTAAAATGCAACAAAATGTAGATAATGTTAATTTGTTTTTCTAAATCAATAAGCGGCTGCAGGGATCCTTAGGTACAATTTAGTGAACTGGGTTTCCATTTGTGATTACTACTATTGTCCTACTTGAATGAAATAATCAATACCAAAGATGTCTGCCCCTTCCTGTGAGGTAGATGATACTTACGATTCCCAGAAGAGGAAACAGAGGTTGAACTAACTGAAGAGATTCATTCAGGAACACACAGAAAATGAGGGCTAGGTTTAGTTGGATTTAGAACATTTGAGGATGAGGATCATGACTGAATAGTATATGGCATTCATCTCTTTCAGTAGCAGAATATGATAGTATAGAAAGAGCATGTTTTTTGGAGTCAGAAGATTTAAAATTCTAGCCTCATCACTGAATAGCAGCTGTGTGCCCATGAGCAATAAGCCACACCAACTCCCGGAGTCCCAGCATTTTCAATCCAAATGTTGGCTACCTATCTGCTACAGTTGTGAGAAGGCTTTGTAAACTGTAATACACAAAGGTATTAAGATCTGAATTATTATTATCATTTTATTGTATATTTCACCTCTTTCCCTGATGATTAAAAAAATTGGTCTAAATTTTTTTTTGGCTTAGAAAGGGGAGGAAAAGGAAAAGGAAAGGAATGAAGAAAGGAGGGAGGGGATAAATTTATAGTGAAATTTCTTCCTGTAGCAGCAGTATAGTGGACAAAGACGGTCAAGAGAGCAGACCTCTAAAGATATGTGGATGTCCCACAACATGAAGGACATATAATCCTTGAAGCAATCGATATTTCAGAATAACCCTTCTGGGAGATTAGCTCTGGGATTCAGCTGAATGGTTTTATTTTCTTCATATTTTGGGGACACTTGTGAATAAAGAAATGTTTTTTAAAAAGTCTTCCCCTTCAGAATGGGATACAGGTAAATCAGTCCCCATTTTTCAGGCTGAAATCCTTGAAATCCCACCCTTCTAAACCCTTTACAACCTGTCAATCTATTCTTTGCCTGTGGATTCAGAATCTAGTTCATTGCCATCCCCTGAGCTCACTGATTTAGCTGTGCAAAGGAGATGCTGTTGCCTGATTTCTGTAGCACAAAAAAAAAAAATGTTTTTGAGGACCGAGGTCAAGGGAAAGAGTGAGGCAAAAGAAAGCTCTTGTGGGAGATGCTCCTTCTCTCCTAAGGCAATTCTGTGTAGTGGACAGCCTTGGACTCTGAGTCACATGACCAAGGTTCAGATTCTTGCCTTGATACTTCCTATGTGATTGATCTTGGGCAAAATACACTATTCTCTGACCCTCAATTCCCTTATCTGCAAAATGGGACTTAATAGTACCCATGCTGCCTATCTCACAGGGTGATTTTAAAATATCTGATGAGATACTATCGGTAAAGTGTGTTAAACCCTTAGAAGCCCAAAATAAATGTAATCATAGCAATAGCAGTTAACAAGTTCTCTTTCATTACATCAGGATCTCAGACACATCTTTAGCTGTGTTATCCTGATCAAATCACTTAACTTCTCAGTCTTAATTTCCACATCTAGGAGATTGGGATAATAATAATACCTACCTTCCAGAATTGTAGTGAAGACCAGATGAGATACATATAAATATATGTAAATCACTTTGCAAAGCCTTAAAGCACTATATAAAATGCTATTGAAGAGGGATTGACTTTGTTCTATATTTTCAGAGGGATGGAAGTTATAAGGAGGCATATTTCTAACATTGAATAAGCTGCCTTTGGAGGTAATGAGGTCCCTGGAAATAGAGATTCGAACACATGTTGAAAATACCCATCCTTATACTTGGTAGGAAGTAGAACTAGATAACTTTAGGGGATGGTGGTTCATTTCAATGCTAAGATTCTGTAAGATCAGAGAATATTGGAGTAGATGAGTAAAGATTGCTGGAGAAGGGAGGATCTTGAGCTAGATTTTGAAGGTTAGTGAGATTAGAAATAGATAGGGGAGAGGGCTGGCAATGACGTGGGAATGAATAAAAACAAAAATATAGCCATGCATTTTGCTAAACCCCAGAGATACAAATTAGAAAAACAAAGAAAGCCCTGGGCCTTAAGGAGCTTGCATTCTATTGGGAGAGAGAACACACTAAAGGGATGTGCTTTCAGAAAGGGCATTTTGATCTAGAAAGTTAGGGAATGGTAAATAGGGCAGAGGGGGTAGCTAGCTGGCACCAGAAATAAAGAACTGGGTCTGCAGTAAAGAAGTAATGGCAAACCAGCCTAGTGTCTTTGCTGAGAAAACCTTAAATGGGGTCTTGAAGAGTCAGACAACTGAAAAATGATTGAACAAAGCAAAAATAGGGTTGTAAAGCTATAGGGGGACTAGATTAGCATACTATATAGTAAAAACAGAGGGTAGCTGGGGGAAGAAAGGTATTCAAGTACAACCAAAGTGGTTGTTGGGAGTGAAGCAGAGCTAGATTGGGTCTCTTCCAGATATAGTAGTCAGAGAGAGATTGTCACCAAATGGAGGTGGAAGGGGAGGAGGCGGAAGTTTCTCCTGGGTGGGAAGATGATTAAGAATGAATAAGAAATGAATAATAATAGCTAATCGCTAGCATTTATATAGCTCTTTAAGGTCTGAAAAGTACTTAAAATAACTTAAATATATTAACTCATTTGATTCTTACCACAACTCAGTTGATAAATGCTATTATTATGCCTATTTGCCAGGAAGGAAATCTGATGTGTGTAACCTCTGGCAGCTGATGAATTTTTATGGGACAAAGAGAATTTACTTTCTCTGTGAGGTTGAGGGGCTATTTGAGAAGAAATAGGAGAAAAGATTTGAGACACAAGTGGGCCATGTAATGGAGGGCCTTGAAAGATAGACAAGATAGACCTGGACTAATTTGAGGAAACTGACAAGTCGTCACGGAGAAATTTAAAGCAGGAGACTGAAGTATTGTAAACCTTGCTTTAGGAAGATTGATTTGGTTTTCATATATAAAATGGATTAGATGTTTCCTCTAGAAGCAAGGAGAAAAATCAGGAGGTTGTAATCTAGGCATGCAGTGATGGAGTTCTGAAGTTGGGGTGGTGATGCTATCAATTAAATGGAAAGGAGGGGGAAAAGATGTTTAAAGATGTTTAGATGATGCTCAAAAAGTTATCAAACTGTGCATACCCTTTGACCAGCAGTGTTTCTATTGGGCTTATATCCCAAAGAGATCTTAGAGGAGGGAAAGGGCCCCACATGTGCAAGAATGTTTGTGGCAGCCCTTTTTGTAGTGGCTAGAAACTGGAAACTGAAGGGATGCCCATCAATTGGAGAGTGGCTGAATAAATTATGATATATGAATGTTATGGAATATTATTGTTCTGTAAGAAACGACCAACAGGATGATTTCAGAGAGGCCTGGAGAGACTTGCATGAGCTGATGCTGAGTGAAACGAGCAGAATCAGGAAATCATTATACCCAGCAATTCTGATCAATTCTGATGGGTGTGGCTCTTTCCAACAATGAGATGACTGATGCCAATTTCAATGATCTTGTGATGAAGAGAATCATCTGTACCCAGAGAGAGGACTGTGGGACTGAATGTGGATCACAGACAGCATAACATTCTCACTCTTTTTGTTGTTGTTCAATTGCATTTTGTTTTCTTACTCATTTACTTTCTTTTTTTGATCTGATTTCTCTTGTGCAGCAAGAGAATTGTATAAATATGTTTATACATATTGGGTTTAACATATATTTTAACATGTTTAACATAATTGCTTGCCATCTAGGGAAGGGGATGAGGGGAAGGAGGAGAAGATCTGAAACACAAGGCTATGTAAGGGTCAATGTTGTCAAATTATCCATGTATATGTTATTGGTTTTTTTTTTTTTATTAAAGCTTTTTATTTGTATAACATATGTATGGGTAGTTCCCCAGCATTGATCTTTACAAAGCTTTCCATTACAAATTTTACCCCCAGTCCCCTCCCCTCCCCTAGATGGCAGGAAGTCCACTACATGTTAATAATGTTGAAATGCTTGACAAGTTATGCAAGAAAAATCCTATCTACAAGAAAAAAAAGAAAATCAGAAAAAGGCAACACAATGCAAGCAAACATCAATAGAGAGCATGAAAATGTTATGTTGTGGTCCATATTTCATATCCCTCTCTCTGGGTGTATATGGTCTTCTTCAGTGAACAATTGGGACTGGTTTGAGACAATTCTTTGTTGCAGAGAGCCATGGACCTCAAAATTGATCATCGTGTAATATTGTTGTTGCTGTGTATAATGATCTCCTGGTTCTGCTCGTTTCACTCAGCATCAGTTCATGCAAGTCTCTCCAGGCCTCTCTGAAATCGTCCTGCTGGTCGTTTCTTACAGAGCAATAATATTCCATAACATTCATATACCATAATTTATTCAGCCACTGGCTGCCACAAACATTCTTGCACATGTCATGTATATGTTTTGAAAATAAAAAGCTTTTTAAAAAAAAAAAGATGTTTAGATGATGCAAGAGATATTTAAAAGGTCTTCCACCACAGGAAGTAGTGCTCAGAGATGAGGTATAAAGGAAAGAATGAAGAACAACTCACTCCAAGTTTATGAGCCTGGAAGAATAAAGATACTGGAAGAAATTTGTTAATATATGAGGACAGAAATTATTAATACCAAATTTAATATTACTTGCCACTTCTTTAAGTTAATCCTCTTTTGCCAACCCTAACAGCATTTGGGGTCCCCAGATCAATGTTTCAGGGTTTTCTAAAGAATTCGTAGTCCCAATCTCCAAGTTAAGTTTGGCAAAAGAGGATTTATTGTGACAGTGAGAGTTCTCAGGGGGCTAAGATCCTGATTAGGAAAGCAGTAGGGAGTTGAGAAACAGTTCAATTTTATTTGGTCTTCTGTAGCTCAAGGATAGAGATGGATATCCAGATGAATTATGGGTGGAGGGTGGTGGTCTAGAAATTAATCTCCAGGTGAATTGAGTGGGGAGTGGTGGAGAGCCAAAAAATTCAGGGTTTTCTGACCCAGGGTCCAAAGGACAAAACGTCCTGTTACATCTCTAGAAATGTCAGATTTTCAGCAATGTCTTTGCACTGCTACTTTTAAATGATTTACTCTTGATGAAGTACACCCTAAATTCCCTTAACCCTGAGATTCTACCTTGTAAAGGAACCTCACTAGAGCTTGGTCTCAGCTTCGGATGTCCAGATCCCCTTCTATTGAAATTCATGGCATAATGGGCAAAAACAGTAAAAATGAGGAGGTTTCCTTACTTGGATGGGAAAGGACTGAGGAGGTCTCATGAGCTACCTTTGCTACTTCATACTGCCTTCTCCGTAAATGAATAAAAATTCTTCATAGGTGTCTTTGGTTGGGAAATCCATTAGACACACTCCACAATGACAGGTTTGCAACTGTTATATCAATTAAAGACACTTTATTCCTCAATCTATGGCTTTGATTTATTTCAGAACTTGACAGTGCCATTGATAAAAACAGAAAGGTTTGAAGGAGTTGGTTTGAAAAAAAGGTAATGAATTCAGTTTAACAAATATTTATCCAGCACCCACTTGCTATGTAGAGCTCAGCACTGACTCTAGGGACAGAGTAGAATGCAAAGATAAAGGAGACATAGTTCTTACAAGAAGATTGGGGCATATTAAGTTTGAATCATCTAGGTCAAAATGTTCCCAAAATCCACAGCAGCTTGGGAGAGAATTCCAGTGTTTAGATACAGATGTGATACCAGTTACTGTAGCTTTCCTAAAGTCTATACCATAATTATGAGAAAAGGAAACACCTGAAAACCTGATAATTCACATTTCTATTGAGCTTTAAAAATATTTTC
Source organism: Myrmecobius fasciatus (assembly GCA_023553655.1). Taxonomy (NCBI): domain Eukaryota; kingdom Metazoa; phylum Chordata; class Mammalia; order Dasyuromorphia; family Myrmecobiidae; genus Myrmecobius; species Myrmecobius fasciatus. Next base: position 219,061 of record JAJPUD010000338.1, on the reverse strand, counting down.
CTCAACTTTGAATGACTCCCACCATCCACTGCCTTCTTTCCTTTACTGAAAAATCGTCCACTGCATCCTGGACTATTGCCTGTTATCCTGATTTTGTCCTGCCCAACTGGTTTTTGATAACTCTGGAAGAGAGAGTGAGTCTGATGACTTTGTGAAATTCTGCCTCACTTAAATCGAATTCATACATGAATCAAGACATCATCATATGATGTCATCGATATTCTTTGAAAACAAAGGATTATTCCTAGCTGTGTGACCCTGGGCAAGTCACTCAACCCCAATTGCCTCAGCAAAAAAAGAAAAAGAAAAAAAGAAAACAAAGGATAAACAACAACAATAACATGATGCATTAGCCTTCATTGTCATGGCCAACCCCTCTACATGCACAAGTGATCCCATCCTATCCCACTTTACCAATAGATGGTCCCTTCTATCAGCTCCAATTTCTTGTTTGTTATCTTGTTATCTTCAATATCTCTATTTGCAAACATATCTGGGTCTACCCCATGCTCAAAAACCCTTTACTTGATTTATCCACATCCCATATGTCTCTTGCTATTTGTGACTAGATTCCTTGAAAAGGCCTTAACTCTCTAAAATCTGACCTCTCATCTCATCATTCACCTGAAGTTGTTCTCTGCAATGTTGCCAATGATCACTTAATTGCCCTTTTCTTAATCTCTGCTTGATCAGTTCCTCCTTGATAGTCTCTTTTCTCTAAGTTTTCAGGACATTTTTGATGTCCAGAACTCCTGATTTTCTGTCTAATGATCTAACTGCTCCTTCTAAGTCTTTGCTGGATCATCATTCAAGTCATGCTCACTAATCACAGACTCTTGAGTTCTTTTTTTTTTTTTCTCTCTCTATTCTATTCACTTAGGGATCTCATCAGCTTCCATGGATTCCATTCTCAAATCTAGTTGGAATATCTTAAATTCAACATGTCCAAAAATAAGTTCATCACTTTCCCCTCCAAATCCTCTCCTCTACTTAACTTTCCTATTACTGTTGAAGGCATCACGAGCTCACGGCCTGTGTGTCATGCTTAACTCCTCACTATCTCCCTTTCTCTCCACTCCCATATTTAATCTGTTGCCAAAGTCTTTTGATTTCACATTTGCAATATCTCTTAAATACATTCCCTTCTATGATACTGCTTTCACCCTCCCACAGTCTCTCATTTCATCGTTTTTGAATTACTGAAATAGCCTGCTGGTTGGTCTGCCTGCCACAAGCCTCTTTATTCCAGTCCATCTTCCATTCAGCCATTAAAGAGATTTTCCTAAAGCTGCAAATCTTATCATGTCACTCTTCCTCAGGACTCCAGTGGCTCTCTATCATCTCTAAGATCAAATACAATTCAATTCAATAAACAGTTCTTAAGCATTTACTAATGCCAGCCATGTGCTAAGCACTGGGGATACAAAGAAAAACAAAAGGAAGTTCTTGTCCTCAAGAACTTCACAGTCTAATAGAGTAAGACAATATATAAAAGGAAACTAAAAGGAGGAATGCTACTGATGATGTTCTTAGGTTAAGAATAGTTGTTGATAGAAAATAAAAAGTTATCTGAAAAGTTCCAAAAGTTCTGAGCCCTCTATAAAGGAAAGCTTAAGGAAAAGGAAAGATATTATAAATGATTGGGTGTGGGAGTTGAAACCAAAAAATACATTGGGTTTTCAGGCCAGTGCCACAAGGCATCTCAAAAGAATTGTAAGCTTAGACCATCTCCAAATCAAGAGGCAAAGATTTTATTGTGCTGTTGTCAGCAGGCTAAATTCCAAAAGGCTATTAGTGATTAAAAAGGGGAAGATGCCCTAACAAGGGGAAGATGGCATAAGGTGGGGCAGAGCTCCTAATGAATTTTCTATCAACAAGGAGAAAAATGGGAGGAATGACTTGATGCTGTAAGGAAGGCTAAGTTCCTAGAGAACTTGTATTGCCATAAGATGGGCAGAGCTCCTAAAGAACTCACCATCAATACAGAGAAAGATGGGAGTAATGACCTGCTGCCATAAGGCTGTCAAATTCCTGATGAACTAGCTTAGTAAGCAGGCAAAGCTCCTAAAGAATTGGCCACCAACAAGAAGAAAGATGGAAGTAATAATCTGATGCCATAAGGTGGACTAAGTTTAGCCAAAAGAAGGGTACAAGTAGGTTCTTTTATAGAAGAAAAATAACCTCAGGGGTTGGCATCTATAGCTTTGCCTTCTGATTGGATATAATAACTGTGGGATCATGATAATTTTGTCAATGTAAGGAATGCAAGTAATTCAACAAGGGCCCACTTAAGGACAACAAAGGCACCCTGAAAGTCAAGATAATTCTGTCAATTCCCCTTTCTGCTTGCCTCAGACAGCAATAACATGTAGTAACTGTGGGATTTCTACTAGGGACCACAGCAATAAAGGCCCACTTAAATTCAATGAAGGCCTCTCTGGTCATTGCCTCTTCCTGTGGTCCAACTAGCTACCAAGGATCTGATCTTTTCCTAGGATCTTATTTATCCCATCAATTAGTACCCAAATTTATTATAAAGGATATATGAAAAAAAGATGCTATCTGCATCCAGAGAAAGAACTGATAAATAGAAGTATGTGTAGACTAATTTTATATATTATTCGTTTCTAATGGTAGCCATCTCTAGGATGGGGAGAAGGTAGGAGGAGGGAAGATAAAAGAAGAAATTTACATGATAATTTTATTAAATATTTAAAAGGAATAGCAAGTTGTACATAATAGATTTGCAATTTCATATGCAATCATCTTTTTATTATACTGTATTATGGAAATGCTTCTTTTAGTTCATAAATTAAAAATAATTTTTTTTTTTTAAAGAAAGCTTTAGGAGGGACTTTATTGCTCCACCTTCCAGTCTTCCAATAATAGGGAAGAGGCAACTGAATAAATGGTGCTGAAGTTTTAGGTCTTCAAAGCCCTTCCTAACCTAGCCACTTCCTATCTTTGCAGTCTCCTTACATCTTACACTATCCATGCCCCTACCTCCACATACTCCATGATACAGCATCAGGGCTCTCCTTATTGTTCCTTGAACTAGATTGTTTCCTGATTCCAGGCATTTTCTCTATCCTCCATTCTTGGAATATTGTCCTTCCTCATTTCTACCTTCTGGTTTATTGACTTCCTACAAGTCCTAGCTAAAATTCTACCTTCTCTCGGAAATCTTTCCTGACACCACTTCATTTTCATGTCTTCTGTCTATTGATTATTTCCTACTTATCCTGTATGTAGCTTGTTTGTACACAGTTGTTTCCATGTTGTCTCCTCCATTAGACTGTAAGCTCCTTGAGGGCAGGGACTTAGCATAATGCCAGAACATAGTTGGCACTTAATAAATGCTTATTGACAGACTTTTCTTACAACAACCCTATAAGAGCAGAATTCTTACAATAATCCTATTAGAGCAGAGACTAAGGCTCTATGAAAACAAGTGATTCATTCATTCATTCAGACTCACCCTTGTCTAGACCCCCATTGTTGCATACCTGGGTTACTACAATCACTTCCTAATTGTTCTCTCTGCTTCCAGTTTCTTTCTTATTTAATAATCCTGCAAAATGATGCCAGATTAATCTTCCTAAACTTGCTTTCTTTTTTCCCAGCAATTTTTGTCAAATAGTGAGTTTTTATCCCAGAAGAGTTGGGGACTTTGTGTTTATCAAATAATAAATTACTATAGTCATTGATTATTGTATCTTGGGAAGCTAATCTATTTCCTTGATCGACAATTCTATTTCTTAGCCAGTACCAAAATGTTTTTGAAGACTGCAGCTTTATAATAAAGTTTTAGGTCTGGTACAACTAGGCCATCTTCTTTTGCATTTTTCCCCAATAATTCTCTTGAAATTTTTGACCTTTTGTTCTTCCAGATCAACTTTGTTATTATTTTTTCTATTTCTATAAAATAATCTCTTGGGAGTTATGGCACTGAATAAATAGATTAATTTAGGTAGAATTGTCCTTTTTATTATATTAGCTCAGCCAATCCATGAGTACTTGGATATTCTTCCAATTGATCAGATCTGACTTTATTTGTGTGGAAAGTGTTTTGTAATTGTGTTCATATAGTTCCAGATCTTGTCTTGGCAGGTAGACTCCCAGCTATTTTAAATTATCTACATAAACTCACTTTCTTATTTAGCATTCTAATTAAGCATCTGAAGCAAGATTTGAATATAGCTCTTCCATTTCTAAGTATTATGATACTTCTCAGGTTGCTCTATAGTATCCATCAATCAGTCAAACTTATGATTCAATATTATTCCAGACAATTCATTTGATTCAGTTTAAGTTTGGTTTTCATCTCACTTAAACAGTCTCGGGACAGAAAAGATCTCAGGGTTTTTCTCCACTCTCCTAGTACACACACACACACACACATCCTCTGTGGCTCATTTCCCAAAGAAAGAAACCATTATGAGTATGAAAGTTGCACTAAATCTTTAACCTTCCAAATTCCTCATTAGTGACTCACAGAACAATGGGGCTAGTCGGGCAGTCACCAGCATCAGAAAGATCACTATTTTGTTGTTGTTGTTTGTTGTTGTTGTTGTTGTTGTTTGCTGAGGCAATTGGGGTTAAGTGACTTGCCCAGGGTCACACAGTAAGGAAGTGTTAAGTGTCTGAAGTCAAATTTGAACTCAGGTCCTCCTGACTTCAGGACTGGTGCTCTATCCACTGCACCACCTAGCTGCCCCCCCATTATTTGTTTTAAACTCAGTGTTCCTGTCAAGAGAGAAAAATTGAAGGAAATTGACTTTAGTTGCCTAGGCCAATGTTGTCCTATATTGTTCTGAGGAGTAAGGATTCATCTTAATTTCTCAGTAGTCTTGATTACCCACATTCATCACATTTAGAATAGGAACGTCTTTGGCATTGTTTAAAAACTAGATCTCTGAGGGAAGATGTATGTGCAACACACTTTTACATTTAATTTGTATCCTGAGTATTTTGTCCTTCATTTTAAGCTTAGAAAATTACAAAACAGAAATCAAGTCTTAATTTGTAGTATTTGTAGATTTCAGAGTGTAAAGGCTTGCACCAAAAATTTAACTATCTGCTCTCTAGAAATAGTTTGAGCTGCTTTCAGCACACTCTTGCTTGAAGTCCAAGTGATCAATCAATAGATTCAAATCACAGAAGGGATTTTAGAGGTTATCTGGTACAATCTTCCATTTTACAGATGAAGAAACTGAGGTCCAAAGGGTAGAAGGGGCTTGCCCAAAGTCATACAAGCAGTAAATGGTGGAGCCAGAATTTGAACCCACATCCTCATTCTTCACATTTGGAGTTCCTTCCGTTGAATCCCTTTTCCATTCAGTACCAGGGAACCCCTTCTGCAACATCCCTGACAGGTGATCGATCATCCAGTCTTTACTTGAACACTTCCGATGATACTTTTTGTCTGATGGTTTGTTCATCTGGGAATGTGTCTGGCAGGCTAATAATAGCTCACATTGATTTAGCACTTTTGAGGTTTGCAAAGCACTTGACATATATTTCCTCATTTGATTCTCACAGCAACCCTGTGAGGTGAACCTTCTTCCTATCCCCATTTTGTAGAAAAAGCATCTGAGGATGAGAAAGATTAGTGACTTTGTCTAGAGTCACACAGTAAGTTGTCTGAGGTAAAATTTGAACTCAGGTCTGCCTGACTCCAAATCTGATGTTCTATATACTTTGTCATTTTGCTGCTTCTAAACAGAGAGGTCTTATCTGGGAGGAAAGGACACTTGCCTGGGAAGTGAGATAGGAATGAGGGGGATGGTGCAGGGAAGTCTAAAAAACCCCAACTTCCATGCTCTTTTGACTGCAATTTGGGATATCCTGACAGCACCATGCAATTGAAGTAAAATGATGCTAAGATCCTTTCAGCTGCCTGTCCGAATGCCAGCAGAACAGGAGCTGAGCAATGACAAGTGAAATGTGCTTGTTTACACCCAAATACCTTAATAACCAGCAATTTCAGATGGGGCTGGGGCGGGGAAAGGGGGAGCATTCAACTTGAAGGACACACAGATATTAAACTCAATGTGAAAGTTAATTTGTGTGTGGAGGGACCAACCACAGAGCCTGAGATGGATCCTGAAGGCTCCCAAAGAGTTCAGGAAAGACATTTCCTTCTTCATTCCCCTCTCCTTCGATTGCCTTTTTACAGGGGCTTGGAATTACATTAATTTATCTAATGTGTGCATGCCATAAGTTACTTTTTTAATTATTATGATCAAAATATTGCTTAAAATTGACGCCAGCTGCATTTGTTTCTGTCGGAGATCATAATTGCAATTGTAAATTGGGGGAACAGCACAGTGCCGGGGGCTTCCTGAATAACGGCCTGAGACCATTATGAAGAGGTAGATAAAAATAAACCAGCAGATCTTGCTATAAAAATAAGCCAACGCAAGTTAAAAGGATAATTAGCTGAGCCGAGAGGAAAGCCGGGATGCTCCAGGATGGGAAATGTGCCCAGGAGCAGGAGAAGTGGGTTGGTTGATATGCTGGGGGACAAAGGGAAGGGGTGGGGGGAACGAATGGTGAGGGATATATGTATGTGTGTATGGATGATACCCTGGGGAAGAAAGGGAGACAAAATTGCTACAGGCATAAGAACAGTTCCAAAGTGTGGTTAACTCTCAATTATCCGTATGAATAGAGAGACCCTCTTTGGCATGGCTAATCTTACACTGGCACATAATCCAGAATTCATTTTTTTGAAGTTTTAGGTAGTTATGAGGTAATATAAAAAATGCTAGACTTGAAATCACAAGATATGGGTTTGAACCTTAGATCTATCAGCTAGATATCCTTGGTGAATTATTTTAGTTTTTGCTCATCTATGAAATGGATGTTTACCTTGCCTACTTCACAGGTCTATTGAGTGATCAATTGAGAAAATATTCATGAAAGCATGTTTTAAATGTAAATATATTTACAAATTTATGTATAATGTGGGTGAGCAATTTTTTAAGATCACTGGGTTTATAAAGGGTTTGAAATTCTAGATTAGGTCAAATTACTTTAACACTTAGTCTCCTCATCTGTAAAATGAGGGGGCTATAATACATCCAGAGTTCCCAATTTGTACCAGGGGGAAGAGCTTTTCCAAGAGGTTTGGGATATATTTTAAAAATAATGATCTTTATCTTAAGGAATTAGTTAATCTATTTTATTTCCTATGTGCATATGTGTAGTCAGATAGAATTTACTTTCTTTCTTATTGAATAAGGAATACTGGAAGTCTCTAGAGATTGCAAGCCCCTTTAGGGCAGGCTTTATCTTTTGCTTTCCTCTGTAACTTCTGTTCTTAGCCCCATGCCTGGCTTAGAATAGTTCTTTAATAAATATGGGTTAACTAGCTACTGGGAGGTCTAGAGTGTATGGGACTAAGAAAGGTTGGGAACAGCTAAAAATGATAACTTTCAACTTCTTTTCTAGCTTGAAATTTGTGACCCCAAATTCCTGCAGATCAGAAGTGAGCTAGGGGCAAAGAGAAGCACATGAAGTTACATATGTGCCCTAAGTCATCCTTGAGAGTTGAATGCATTTACAAAAGGTAATGAAGTCAGAAGGAGAAAGAAGGTTTGATTCTTAGAAAAGTCACTTGAAACTGGGTGCCATTACTGGGAAGGGCATGAAATTCTAATATAGCTCTTCTTGGAAGAGTGGATACCATAAGTGAGACTTTCCTAGCTGAAGCAGCAATGTTTCCTGAAATAGACTGCCACTCTATGTTTCTCATGAGTCTTTCTTTTTGCAATGGCAGGGATTCTTATAACCTGAAGGACACAGATCCCCAAGGCTCCTACACTATAGATTTCATAGATTCTGTGATTAAAAAAAAAAAAAAATTAATCACTGTATTCTAACATAACTGGTTTTCTTTATAATTCTGTTTTTAAACAACATTTTTCTGAGAAAGGGTCTCATAGACTTCACCAGACTGCCAAAGGATTCTATAACACAAAAACATAATTAAGAATTCTTCTATGGTGTACAGAATTTCTACAGGGTATAGGATAGGACCTTGTCTCCACATGACCTAGTTACAGAGTGATTCTGGAAACTTGTATTTTTGAGTTTGGTTATTAGTTAGGAATCTGGATCATATTTTGGTCAATTAGGAAGTATTATGGTTAGAGCACTGGACTTGGAGTCAAGAATACTTGAATTTCAATTCTACCCCAGATATTTAATAGCCATGTTACTGTAGGCAAGACACTTAACCTCTGTCTTTATCATTATCAAGTGCCTCAGTTTCATCATATTTGAAATGGGGATAATAATAGTCATTATCTCTCAGAATTGTTGTGAGAATCAAATGGGTTAATATTTGTAAACCATCTTGAAAACATTAATTATTATTTGTTTGTTAAGAGAGGATAGTAGTATAGATAACCTATTAAGACCCTTCCAGCTCTAACATTCTATGATTAAGCAAGTTCTTGACATGTGATATATTCTATATCTATATGATAATGTTATAGCAACAATCACATGAGGTAAATAGGGTAGAGACTGGGTCTAAAAGACACAAAAGAACATAGGAATTGCCAACCCAATTCTGTGTGCTACATTTGAGGGAAAATGCTGTTCATCCTTTGTTTTTGAAGAGAACCAATGATATCATAGCATGATGACATGCGTGAATTAGATTTAAGTGAGGCAAAGTTGTATTCTGAGTCATTGAAATCCATTGGCAGAACAAAAGTCAAGATGACTCGTGATGGCCCAAGATGCAATGGAAGATTTTGGGATTTTCTATGTCTGACCAAGCTCTAAGCACTCTACTGAGTCTGCTTCAGCTGCCTTCATGGCCTCTAAAACAAATTGTTTTCATCTGCTCATTCTGCCAGGGAAAGTCTTCACAGGCTTGGGATAGACATCCTTCTAACTCACCAGCAGGTTTGAGGTTATCCTCAATCTGGTTTAGCCTATCTGCCAAGGCAGTTTTACTGGAGTATGGCCATTGTGCATTCTGTAGCTTCTTGGAGTCCCAGGTGAGAGTTGGATGAAGGTAGACACCAAAGGTGGGTGAGTTCCCCTGAAAAGAGCTCAGCAATCCTCACACCAGAGATGCTAAATCTCTCTCAATACTGTATACATCCCTGAGGAAGAATATTGATAAATTGCAGGTTGGTCAAGCTAGTGAAAGGTTTGTGGACTATGGAGATGAGTTAAAGGAAGTGGGAATGTTTACTCTGGAGAAGAGCAGACTTAATACTGCTGGTGGTAAATGCAAGTGGAGGTTTTCTTAAGTATTTGAAACCCTAAAATGTAGAAGGGAGATTAGACTTGTTTTTCTTGATCTTGGTAAACAGAACTAAGAGAAATAGGTGAAAGTTAGATAGATTTTGATTTGAATTCAATCAATTTTGTTAAAACTGAATTCTAGCAACAATTAGAACTGTCCCAAAATAGGGACCTAAGGACATTTCCTTAGGTAGTGGGTCCTTTTCATCATAGACCTTCAAGCAGGGGCTGGATGACCACTTGTCAGGTATGTTACAAAGGGGAATCAGTCAACCTCATTAAGATGTTTAACTAATTCATCTCCTAGTCTTTTCTATTTATGAGATTCTTTTGGCAATATTCTGGGCAGTATTGACAAGGGTGGGGGAGAAGGAAGGTAAGAAAAAGAGATTTATTCAGAAGCAATTTGTATTCAAGAGAATATACTTCTCAGATTCCTTCTCTGGAAGTAGGAAGGGTCAAATCAGTTTAGAGGGAGAACTGCATAGATTGTTCAAGAAATGAGACAAAAAGGATTTGGAATAGAAAATAGAATAGATTTAGAAAAGTGATAGAAGTCAGTAAATTGTGTCTCCAAATATAGAGCTGGACTTTATTTACCACAATGCCTGGCACACAGTATGGAAAGTTCTTGATTTATGTAAGTGGATGATTTGGCAGGCCTCTACATAAAGTGATTTTTACATAATGTAAATTTGCTCATGGCATACAGTTCAAAGACATGAGCCTAGGGACAGAGAAATGAGAGCAGGAGGAGGAATGGGCAGGGCCAGGGTTGGCCATGTGGGAAGAATGGGAAGAGTAGACATGTGGGGGCTAGGTGGTCCAAAACAGGGCAAAGATCTCCCCTCTCATATTGGTGATCTATAGCCAGGTTCCCCTGTCTGGCTTTGACTGTGTTCTCTCTAATTTTTCTGTTTTCACTCAGAAGGGGCATTTTTTGTTTTGCTTTTTTTTTTTTTTTTCTTGGTGGGAGCTAGGAGTCTGTAGAGCACCAAACTGAAGGGCAGGAGCAGAGAGAGAGAACAACAGTACTGTGTAGTAAAATTAACAGGTGTCTTTTTAAAATGAGAATTTCTTTCAGAATTTTTTAAGCAAAGTTGAATTTGTATAATGTGGATTTACATAAAGCAAGAACAGTCCATAAATATTTAATCAATCAATGCTTGTTGACTTGATTCTATGTTTACCCTACCTACCCTTAGCACTTCCTTCATGGCCACTCTCAATTCCTACAGCAGCTTATATCCCCAAAGATCAATGACTTCTGTTCTCCATTGGGTTTTAAGAGTGATCCTGAAGGTAGCTCCTGAGTTCTCACAGATATACTTTCCATCATCACCCAGAATCAGTTGAACTCCATTATCTTTTAGAAAAGAGTTTTATTGAGAAGGATTTACTTGAATTTAAAAGATGCATAAGAATAGTAGTTACAAGCATATTCCTCCTTCCTTTCCAAATTAGGGGCATGCCCTCTGCTTATACATACAAGATCCCTAAAGAAAACCTTAAAGCATAATGAGGCAGATTTATAAAGACTACTGCCCAACTACTAATTCTAGAAGACATTTTTCCCCTTCCCTTTGTGGAGTTTTTCTGAAGTTCCTTTGGGTACAGCTCTCTACTGGGATCCAGGTGTTACCTTACTAGAATCCATTATCATACTGTTTCTCTTCAAAGGACACATTCCCTGAAGGTGCCACCATAATTGGGTAAGAATCTTTCCATATCCATCTATAGATACTTAGCCTTTTGTCAATCCCTACTACTCTGGCAAACTCTACCATTCCATCACTGGTTAGACTTTTGCTGTCTCTAATGGTTATTCAGTATTTTACAATGTTGAAGGTCACCACTTAGACAATTCCATCTTTGGATACAAGTTCATCTAAGACCAGTAAAAAGGACAGAAAACAATCAGAGGCACTAGTTCATAGAGGCACTTGAGAGGGAGATAGGGAGATTCCCTTTCCTCTACCTGGGGGTTTTGCTTGCTGCCAGGAAGGAAAAATAAAAGCTGAGAAAATGCAGGTTATTTATTTATTTATTTTTAATATGCATACAATTCAGGCTTAGCATCTCCTAAGTTATCAAATACCCCAGCTTTGAAGCCAATAAGAAGATTTAAAAAAAATAACACTCTATCAAATTCTTAATCACTCATGGACAAAATCAGCTTCCCATAGTTTCAGGCAGAAAATATATGCACATGATTTGTATTCCAGGAACAGCAATTGCAAGCATGCTCTAAAGGGGTTGTATACATTGGACAATCCCACCATTACATCTATATGATTACCAAACTTGTAAATTCTACTTGTATTTATAATGGTAGCAATGCCCAAAGAGAAGCAGATATAGCATAAAAGTTAGACTCACAGTCAGGAAGACTTACATTGAAGTATTATTTCTGACATATCCTGGCTCTGTGACCCTGTGACTCCTATCTGTACCTCAGATGAGACTCTTTAAGAATGAAAACTGCAGGACAGCTATATATTGGCAGAGGGAATGTCTTCACAAAATTTGCTATATCAATTAAATCAGTGATATATTTCTCCTCTTCCCCAAATAAAAGCTTACATTTACTTATATAATTTTTTTAACTTTTCTGAGAATTTAATGTATGAGAAATCTATTGATACCCATTCCTCCTCAACCCCTCTATTCCATTTATGATATTTGGAGGTTTACAAAGCATTTTTCTCATTGTCCTTCAGGTGGAGAAAACAAACACTATTGCTAATTTTTTTCAGATGAATAAAACTGAGGTCCACAGAAGTTGTGATTTTCCCAGAGTGACACAATTAATGAGCTCTAGAGCAAGGGTTCAAAATCAAGTCACTCACTCCAGGTTCAATTCTCTTTCTTTTACTGAATTCAAGCATTACCTTTTACATTAAGCCTTTCCTGAACCCTTCAACAACTCCTCTCTCTAAATATTTTTATTTGGAGTGGTGGTAGTAGCGGTATTTACTCTGTATGCTTAGCTTTCCATGATGTAAACTCTTTGAGAGCAATTAATTAATTAATGCCTTTGTATTTTTAGCATCTAGCATGCTGCCTGGTACAAAGTATTCCCTCAATAAATGCTATTGTTTGATTTGTTATTCCAAAGAGAAATAACTTGCTCAAAGGTAAAATGAGCTCCTTTAGAATGAAAATGAGATTTTTGCCAACAAATTTCAGCAGAGCAAATCTATTAGCAGAGATTGGTAGATTACTTGTTGTGGATATTAGAAAATGGTTTCTTGTTCAGATAGTGAGTGGTCTAAACAAAATTGTAACAAGAAATCTGGTGCCTGGGACAAATGTACATGGTTTGGGGTCAGGATAAAGTTGGAGAGAGACTTAGATGTCAGGTCCCACTATCCTGTGAAAGTGTGTATGTAAGTGTGTATGTAGAAAAAGAGAGAGAGGAGAGAGATTGAGAAAGAAAGAGTTGAATAAGAGAGAGAAAGATGAGAGAGAGATGGAGAGAGGTGAATGAGAGAAATGGAGAGACACACACACATACAGAGACAGAGAGAGAAAGAGAAAAAGAAAAACAGAGATGGAGAGAAGTATGAGAGAGAGAGATGAATAAAAGCCAAAGACAGAGAGAGGCAGAGGTATATACATACAAAAAGACAAAGAGACACACAGAGAATAGTGGGAAAGACTGAGAGAGACAGAGACAGACACACACAGAGAGTAGTGGGAAAGATTGAGAGAGACAGAGACAGACACACACAGAGAGATAGAGAGAGAGAAAGAGAAACAGGGAGAGATTGAGAGAGAGACAGAAAGAGGCAGAGACATACATACACAAAGACAGAGAGACAGAGACATACACACAGAGGGAGATATTGAGACAGAGACAGAGATAGAGACAGAGCGAGATAGAGACACATACATAGACGAGGTGGAGAAGGGAGGGACAGATTGAGAGAGACATAGAGATAGATACACACAGGGAGTTAGAGAGAGAGGGAGAAATTGAGACAGACAGAAAGAGAGACACATAGAGAGAGATTGAGAGACAGAGAAATAGAGACATACATACACAAAAACAGAGAGATACAGAGAAGGAAAGATTGAGAAAGACAGAGACAGACACACACAGAGACAGAGTGAGAGATTGAGAGACAAAGAGACAGATTGAGAAAGAGAATAAGAGAGAGAGACAGAGAGGGAGAGAGAGATTGAAAGCTAGATTGAGAAATACAGAGAGACACTGAGACAGAGAGATAGGCAGAGAGACAGAAACACACAGAGAGAGACAGACTGACAGACAGAGAGACACAGACAAGGAGACACAGAGAGAGACAGAGGCGAAAGTGAGCACAAGATGGTCCCAGGGCTGGAAATGTTGTAGTATTATTACTTGGGGATGGGGGATGGGGTAGAGACAAGTTCCAGTTACCCAGCCTAGTTTTGCCTCCAGGTCTAGATGATCCAATTCTAAAGTTCTGTGAACTAAAACTCAGATGTCCTAACTTCTAGTTCCAAGTGGTTCTCAGCAATTTGTCTTTTCTTGCATTTTCCGTAGTCCAGTTCACCCATTCGCCTCTTACGGAGGTGGAGTAGGTTTCTGCCCAGTGATGACTCACACATTGGTGGGAAAGGAAATTTGTAGGAACTAAGGGGAACTGCAGCCCCCAAAGAGACCACAGGTAGCTGCTCTAAGGGAGGAAGCCTGTCTCTGGAGCCCTCCTGAGTTGTCCTCTTTTGCAGCTCATTGTGTGACAGGCCTGGGGGTCAGAAGAACTGCCAGCCCCTGACCTCCCCCCCTCTCTCCAGGCTCCACTTTTCCAGGCCTCAGACAGTCATTCTGTGTCCCTGCAGCCACTTGTTTGCCTTTAGGGGCTCAGATAGCCCCACTCAGCCTGTCTCCCTGCTGTTCAGGGTGACTCCCTAATGACTGTAATCAGGCAGAGCAGTGAGAGGCGAGGGAGGGACCTGGAGCAGAGAGTGGATGTGCCTGACCACCCCAGTCCATTAGCAGGGCGGCAAGCCTGTCACATCAGCTCCCTGGAGTTAGAGGTGGCTGGGGTGGTGCCTGAGACAGCCTGATCTCCGGGTTGGGGGAATAGGAGAGGAGGAAGAGAAAGCCAGAATTGGGGTGGGGGGGCCTAGCTACTGTCTTCCCCACTGACACCTTTTCCCACCCCTCACACCCCACTCCCTCCTCAGCCTCCTGCTCACGAGCTCTCTAATTATAAAATGGTTTGACAACTTTGGGTTGGGCCCTGTAATTAAAAATAAAAAGAAAGACAGGCAGTATTGTCTCTTAACGATGCCTTTAATTGTTGGAGTTCATTTTAAGGAGGCCTGGCCTGTGCCATTTGGAAGGGAATCTTGGAATTTGGGTTCCCCAGGCAATTGTTTCCTCCAGCTCTGTGCAACCGCCTCCCCAGAGGCTCCCCAGACCCTCTCCAGCTCTCCAGGCCCCCACTGTCCTGGGGAGGGTATTGGGGGGGGGTCTGGATCTTTCTCCAGGTTCTTGGGTAGTTAAGGCAATAGATGAACCATGTCACCTCTTCACATCAGGCTGCCAAACGCTAAAAAGAGACCTGACCATTGGGACAAATTTTATTCCATTTTCTCTCTTTTAAAAATGAGTTTTTTATTGATGCCTTTTGTTCCATTCTTTTTTTACATCATAGTCATTTCCAGACTACATTACACCCCTCTCCAACCACAATGAACCTTGCCTTGTAACAAAGAAAAGACAGTTGTTTTCAGCCTATTCTTTCTTCCTCTTCTCTTCTAAAAGAGATGATATTACATAGTCGTCATCATCATCATCATCTTAGATTTAGATAACACTTTAAGATTTGTAAGAGTTTTATATACATTATATCATTTGCAAATGCAGGTGCCCTGCTGCCCTCCTCCTTGTCTAATTAAGTCTGCTAGCTGTGTGATAATGATAATTTCAGGAATGAATTATATTTGTATAGAGTTTCACTAGTCTGTAATCTCTCTCAAATCCAAATAAGCCTCATAACTTAGAGAAGCAGGACAAGTATTTTTACCCCCTTATTACAGATGAAGAAACTAAGGCTCAGAGATGGGAAAATTTCCATCATCTCTTAAAATTCAATTTGTTTCAACAAACACTGATTAAGCATTTCCAATGCACCAGGATAACAAAGGACTTGAGTTCAGGGATCTTTATGAATTCTTTCATCTTTTAGGGACTATGTTAATCAAATTAGGATATTTCTGGGGCATTCTTTGACTTTATTGTTCTTAAAACTAGAGAACCTGTCCCCCTAAGCCTCTGCTTATATCACAATGCTGGGAGATGATTTTTTTGAGGCAAATGTCTCAATCCTGTGAGAGATACTATTTATACCATCTCTTGATACAAAATCTATCTTACACTAATTTACCTTTCTGAGTCTCAGTTAGCCCTCCTATAAATGAAGGAGTTGAAATACATCACTTTTCAGTACTGACAGTCTTTGGTTCTAAGGAAAGGTATCTAAGGTACCTGCCACTATGCCTCTCCCTCCTCCCCCACCTAGCCTAATTGGAGAAGAGAAATCTACCTTCCTGGGAAAGTCCAGGTGATATATTGGTATGGGGGGAAAGAAAAACTGAACTTAAAATACCTGGATTTATTGCTTATCCTTCTTAAAGAGCACCAATGATATCAGGAGGGAAATGTCTTAACTTGCAGGTGGATTGGATTTAAGTGAGACAGAGCTGTGCAAAGTCACCAGACTGATTCTCTCCTGCACAGTTAACAGAATTCTAGTGGAAAGACATAGTCCAAACTGACTTTTGATGGTCCAGGATGCAGTGGGAGACCTTGGCCTTTTCACCTGGATTTGAGCTTTAAATCTGACACTGGCTGGATGGCTCTCTGGACCTTAGTATCTTTTTGTATACAATGTATGCAATACTATACAAGTATACAATGTATACAATAATATCTTTCTGTATGAACTTCTCAGGATTGTTATTATTTGATCACACTATACAAATTTAAATTGTTATTATTAAACCTCAAGGAATAGATAATGAAGCATCTTAACCAAGTTGCCAATCAGAAAGGCTGCTGACTTGAGATATTTTCTGCAGTTATGCAGAAGGAAAACATAAAGTTGGAGACTGGAGATCAGAACCTCTATCCTGAATTGTGCCTCTGTATCCAGACATGCGTTAGGCACCTTAATTTAGACCTAGGACTCAGATGAAATGCCTTCTCCTCCACAAAAACTTCCTTGATTTCTCTGTTTGGAAATATCTTTTCTTGCTAGATGATGTTCTTGCTAGGCTTAGTAAGTAACAAAGGATAAGAAATAAAGAGAAAACACAGGTGTCTCCAAATTGCTTTACAATGAAGGAGAGAGATGCATTTTATGAATTCTTCTTTGGAGCCAAGATTAATCAATATAATTATAAAGTGTTCAGTCTCATTTTATTATTTTTTTCTATTTATGTTGTAATCATTGTTTCCCTCATTCTGCTTACTTTATTCTGTTCATATATCTTCCCATGATTCTCTTAATTTTCATATTTGTCATTTTTCAGGTGAAGTAATAGCCCATTATATTCATGAACTAGGATTTGTTTGACTATTCTCCAGTTGATGGCTATCTACTTTATTTCCAATTCTTTGCAACTGAAAAAGGGGCCTCAAAAAAAAAAAGGGGCCTCTCTGAATATTTTGGTGTATATAGAACCTTTTTTTCTTTGTTTGACCTCCTTGGGTCAAGCAAATTTGACTCTTAACAGAGAGGTGGGGCATCTCTGGGTCAAAAAGATATATTCATTTTTGTGAATGGTTTGGCATAATTCCAAATTGCTTTTTAAAATGTTTAGACTAATTCATGACTCCATTAACAATGTGACTGTTTTTTTGAACACTCTCCATTATTTCTATCTTTTTGTCTTCTTTGACAATTTTCTATTTGATATAGGATTTTGGTTTTTTGATTTGTATTTCTATTATTATTTGTGATTTGATTATTTTTATTATGGCTGTTAATTGTTTGCAAGTCTACTTTTTTGTTTTATTTTTCCCAGTTATATGTAAAATTTTCATTATATTCATTAAAAAAATTTTTGAATTCTAAATTCTCTCCTTCTTTCCTTATTCTCTTCCCTCATTGAGAAGGCAATTTGATATAGTTTATATATATATGCAGTTGTGCAAAACATATTTCCACTGCAATTTTACTTTTGAGAACCATTTGTTCATATCCTTTGATTACTTATCCTTTAAGGAATGAGCCTTCCAACTTAGAGTTATAAAAGATTTGTACATTACATGGAAGTAGGAAAGGTAACTATGCAAAAGATTGACATGGGCCTGAAAGTGTCAAGGGGTGCCCAAATTCAGAATGGGTTCTTTTTAAAGGAAAGTTAAAGATAACTAAAAGGAATACTTTCCTCTAGTAAAAAAGGAAGAAAGCTCAAGAAGAGTTTGAACCTCTATTTAGGGTGGATATTATGGGGATATTGGGGAATAGAGAAAAGACTAAGCTTCTATTTTTTTTTTTCTTTCAAAGAGAATGGTCTTTGGACTGGAAAGGACAGAACAAAGACAGCTAATAGAGAGTTAATGTTCAATAGATGTAAGGAGATAGTAAGAGATTATTTCCCTATTCAGCTGCCCTTGTTGAGTTTGAGTCAGGAGACTGAGATGAATTACAAACTTAGTTTCCAAAAGATGTGGTGAGCTATTTAAGTGATCTTGGAAAGGTCCTAGAGAGTGAGAGAGGTACTGGAGGATATTATCCAGATTTTCAGGAAAACTGTGTAAAGCACATTAAAAGACAGTGAGTTTGACTTTGATTCTAGAATTTACTGTCATAGGAATAACTAATAAACAAATAGAAAAGAAAGTAATGATCATATAGAGACGGAGATGACTTCATTATGAATCACTTGTTCCTGTTCTACATTTACTCACTCATTTTTTTTTCTTGCTTCTTTGCTTCCTTCTTCCCTTCTTCCCTCCCTCCCTCCCTTTCTCCTCCCCTCTCTCTTCCTTCCTTCCTCCCTTTTCTTCAGGAGTATTCAGGAAATAATTGCCTTAAAAAAAAAAAAAACCCTCTCTAGTATGGTGATGGGTTTTAGGTTTCAAGTTACAACCTCATCCTGAATCTCCATCCATTTCTTGACTCTGCTAATCCCAGTTTTGCCTTTACCTCTGTGTTCCTTGGCTGTTGTAGGGATAATTCATAAAGTCATTAGATTTAGAGTTGTAAGGGACCTTTGAGATCATCTTGTCCACCCTTTCATTTTACAAAGGATACTAATGCAATTATGGGGAAGGCCCTGTGAGAAATGGGCAACACTCCTTCAGAGGCTATGGTTAGAATCAGAAGACTGAAAGCTTTAACATCTGTAAATTACTATAAAGGTAAGGGATTTTTATTATAACAGTGAGGGAACAGTCTAGGAACTTTCTGAGATAAAACTTACAGAAATACAGGGAACTTCTAATTATCTTGACTTTGTGACCAGAACCATCCCTAAATAGCTGGGTGACATTTGATAAATGACTTTACCCTTTCTCACCTATAAAATTAGGGGACTGGACACACAGAGAGCATGAAGCTAGAAGTTGGGAGACTTGAGTTTTCAACTCTACCAATAACTAGCTGCATGATCTATAGCAAGCACTGCCTTTCTCTGGGTCTCTAAAGTACTTTCTGGCTCAAAAATCTATCATCCTCTGAACCCCTGTAAAATGAGTATCTCACACTAAACATTCCTTATCAGAGTTCTTCCCGCTCTAACACTTTATGATTCATGGAATCTAAGGCCCAGAAGTTGGAATGTGTTGCATGTGTTGCATGTCATGTGTTGCAATCCCTTTGTCCCCAGCATTGGTTTATGGAGCCATTCAGGTAGAGTGGAAATACAGGAAGCACAGTGGAAAGGCCACTGGAACTGGCTTCTGGACATGTGAACTTTGAATCCCAGCTCTGCTACTATGTGGCCTAAGCAAGTCAAATTAACCTTCTTCATTTATAAATTGAGAGGGCTACACTAAATGATCTTCAAAGCCCTTTCTAGCTCTGAGTCCATGAACCCATGAATGCATGGTTATGAACAAGAAGACATTTTGAGCACAAGTTGGTGCAATTAATTCTTCTCCCCTTCTCTCCTGTCTCCCTTAATTATTGTTCCAAAACCCCAAAGAAAGTCCCCCACTGAAGTTCAGGATCCAGAGAGATTGCCCCAGTTTGTCTCATTTTTGTGGTGATGATGTAGCTAAACCCACATTCCTCAGAGAGTTCTGGATTCCTAATGCCAGTCAGCATAATCTGGGGTTATTGACACCCATCACTCATTAGTGGGAGTTTATATAATGATGAGGATGATGATGATGATACTAATAACAAAAATAGCTCACATTTCTATAGCCCTAAAGATTACAAAAAAAAAAAAAAAAAAGAGGTAAGCATGGGGTTGTAGAAAGAGACAGCCTTGAAGCCAGGAAAATATGGGGCCAAATCTTACTTATAACATATATTAGCTCTGTGATCCTTAGCAAGTCACTTAAATTGTCTGTGTTATAGGCAACTCTCAAGAGTTGCTGAGCTACATTAATAGAAGGAATTTTCTCACCTGAGAGCTCCCTGTACAAATGAAGTCGAAAATGTATTCCCAATCCCTGTCAAAGCACTTTTCTTGCAATGACCATGTGAATTAGGTATGATTGTTATCAGGATTAGAGGAGGGAGAATATGATACTTTCCATGTCCTATGGCACAGTCATATATCTGTCCAATGAAGAACTACATTTCTTATAAGGCCCCAAGCCCCAAGAATTGGTCCTGGTAGTAGAGTATTGATACTTTGAACACTTGTACTAGGAGACACTGTTGTCAAAGTGAAAATTTATAAGATTTGGACAAAGGTTCTACCATGATAGAAAACCTTCAGGTACAATCCTGGCAGATTATGTCTGTTTTTCAAGAATCAACTTGGAAGTACTGAGAGGCTCACATAAGCTCAGCCACTTGGGAACTAATGCTTTGGCCATAACAAACCAAGACAAATTAAAGATTACAATGGCCCTCAGTCTTATATGCATCCCTTTGCCCTGGGGACAGAAAAGGGAGAAGAGGGAGAAAACACTGTTTTTTTGATGATTTATATGCATCACTTATCTGTAATAATAATAATTTTACATATATGCGAGGTTGTTCAGTAATCAAGAAGTGGACATGCTACTGAAGGAAGTAAATCCTATAACTCTTGACAATTTTGCTATAAATAAAACTATAAGATCAAAGGAAGTTTATCTAAATGGGAAGATATTTTACAGGTTCTTTTCAGAAGAATGTTGATAAGACAACAGATCCATTTGAATATTAAATATACTTTATATTTAATAGTTTCAGTGAAAAAAATAGCATAGGGGAGGTGGCAAAAATATATTGGAAAACATAGCTCAGGAGTATAAATTGAAAGGGCAAATGATTGTAGATGATAGAGAATTATAAAGACTTTCTGGAAAACATTAGGGAGCATAGAATATTATGCACATCTATTTTTTTTTTTTTTTTGCTGAAGCAATTGAGGTTAAGTGACTTGCCCAGGGTCACACAGCTAGGGAATGTTAAGTGTCTGAGATCAAATTTGAACTCAGGTCCTCCTGACTTCAGGGCTGGTGCTCTATCTACTGCACCACCTAGCTGCCCTTTTTTCTTCCTTTTTGATCTGGCTTTTCTTGTGCAGCATGATGGATATGGAAATATGTTTGGAGAAGTTGCACGTGTGTAACCTATGTTGGATTACTTTATGTCTGGGGAGGGGAGGTGAGGAGAAGGGAGGGAGAAAGGTTTAAAGCACAGGGTTTTGCAGGGGTGAATTTTGAAGGCTTTACTGGGTTTGTATCCCAAGGAAATCTTAAAGGAGGGAAAAGTATCCACATGTGTAAAAATGTTTGTAGCAGCTCTTTTTGTGTAGCAAAGAATTGGAAAATGAGTCGAGGCCCATCAATTGGGGAATGGCTGAACAAATTGTTATATATGAAAGTAATGGAATATTATTGTTCTATAAAAAATGATGAACAAGCTGATTTTAGAAAGCCCTGGAAAGATTTACATGAACTGATGCTGAGCAAACAAGAAGAACCAGCAATACATTGTACACAGTAATAGCGAGAATGTGTGATGATCAATCAACTATGAAAGGCTTGGTTCTTCTCAATGATTCAGGGATCCAAAGCAATCTCAATAGACTTTGGACAAAAAATGCCATCTGTATACAGAAAATGAATTAAGAAGATTGAATGTAAATAAATTTAAAAAAATGTTGAAGGCTATCTTTGCATGTATTTTGAAGATAAAAGATATTTTAAAAAAGAATATTATGAGCATGATTTTATTTTTTGGTCTAATTCTCAATTTTTATCTGTGTGGAGGAATTCCTGGTATGGAATATCTCTTCTTTTTGCAGATTGGAAACTTATTTGCAATTTAAAATTTTAGCAAGTTGCCTGGGTCACTGAAAGGTTAAATGAGTTTCCTTCAGTCACAAGCAAGTGTATGTCAGAGGTAGGAATAGAATACTGGACTTCCTGATTCCAAGGGTGGTCCTCTATCTAACCTTTATATAGTCCCCAAAATAACATCCTTTAAATGGAATTGATTATATTTTAACAGACAGGAAATGACTGGTTACCAAAGTGGGAATCATTTCCCAAACAGCTGTGTACCATCAGACTATGAACTTGCTACAGCAAAAATTAAAATCCACACCAAAGTAGAAATAAAAATGAGAAGATATGGCATATGAATGATGCCATTCGAACCTGACTCATTTAAACAAGCTGGAGATACTGACAAATGGGAAGTGGAGATACACTCACCCATTAGCACCATTTCCTAAGGAAGTTTAATTGAAATGAACCAAGTCACCACAGTATGAAGACCAAGAGCCTAAAAACCACTGCAGCTAGCAGACACATTTCATTTCCTTGCAAAATGGAGAGGTATGGTAGCCAAAGGAAATACTGGTTTAAAATAGAGATTTGTTTGTAACATCTTATGGAGGAGAAATGGTTGTGGGTTATGAGCACCTTCCTTAAGAAGATATCTTAAGAAACAGGAGAGGGAAAAAAATAGGTTTGCTAAAAGCTTGGGAGAAAATCAACTAAGCAAAATAATCCTAAGGGCATTTAATGATGAAACTGGAAATAGGACAAAGACAGATGAAAAATAGATCTATAAAATCTTGAGTTTTTGCTTTTTTCCCTGACTGTGACAAATTCTTTTCCTATCAATGTCAGTTGAGCCACCATATGTAAATTCTAATGTCATAGTCCTCAATGTCTTAGTTGAAGAAGCATGATTCACACACACACACATACACACACACACACACACACACACAGCAACACTAAAAATTACAAGAGCAACTAGGTGAGTATTGAATATGGTAAAAGTATGAAGGTATCAACAGACTGATCCTCAAGGTTATTTGAAAGTGGAAAGTATACCAAACACTTGGACTTTATTGTTATACTTCCCCAAAAATCAGTGACAATGGTCATCAATAACTACTGACCTGTATGCATACTTTTCCATTTCTATAAAGTTTTTATGAAAATACTCTGTACATGCATCAAGAATGTCCTTGCTTGGAGGTATGAGAAGGGAACAGGCAAGCTTTTGCAAATGAGATTCTACAGCAGACCATATCCTTACAGTTATACAATTGTCCAGGAAGTGCAGAGAATACAAGTTCCCACTGAGCTTACTGTTTATGGACTATTAAAAAAAAAGCATTTTCTTCAACAGAGAAAATCATAGTCTTAAAATCTTTTCTCCAGCAAAGTATTTCTTATGCATATATAAAAATTATAAAAGATTCTTTGAAAGAGGCAATGACAGTGATAACTTTCTTTGATAATCCTCTGATTATGAATATGGAGAGAGAGATATAAAACAGGGAGAATGCTCAGTGAAGGTGTTTTTACCATTATTATAGAGAATGTCCAGCACAAGGTCAAACAGAAGAGGGATTCCCTATAGATGATGGAGTTTTACCAATGCTCTGGTTTCCAGATAACAGTAAGCCTCAGGACATTGTAGAACCTCTTACATAAAATCTAAAATTATTCAAAGATGTTCAGTCTAACTACTGGGAGAGAAAAAAATCAAACAGATAAAAAAATGATAAGCAATTGGATAGATGTCCTATAGAACTGGTCAATTACTATGATCAGTAATTTTGTCTTGGACAGCACAATGAGATAGGTCCAGAAGGAAAAGAGGGGGTTCCATTGTATTTGGGAAATTATACACTGCTTGGTAAATGACCCTATGGTTCTCCCTGAAACAAAAGCCTGTATTTTTAACTATAATAATCTCCTGGTGTTGCTGTATGACCATGAGTCATTATATACTGCAGGCTCCAAGGATTTGAAGTTGACAGTCAAAGTACTGGGTGGGCGTGAGTAGCATCGGTGGTGGTGGTTGTCCTTACTTCTCAAACAGGACCAAAATGACATCATGATGTTGGAGTCAAGGCACAGTGTGTCTGATTGTGGCTGATCAGAACAATATGAACTTGGAAAGCTACACCACAGGTCCAGTACAAATAGTTCACATGAAAATTTGGGGCAGAGATGTCTCTAAATATGCACATCTCATATTTCTTTTGAGCTTCTACAATTCTGCTTCACTCATAGAACATAGCACCTTCTTTGATGTGCACATATGCTAGGTGAACCTCTCTTCAGAGAGAGGATAGCACTCTAGCATGTTGTCAAAGAATTATAGGAGAGAAGTATCATGAAGTCACCAGAGAGATGTATGACTAGGAAAAAAGATGGTTATATTATAAGAGCAAGGGAGAATCAACGTTCAGCCTTTGTGCTACATTGGTAACCATGCAAAGTCAAAAAAACAAACAAACAAACAAAAAAAACCTTTTGAGTGGTCTATCAAGTGGACACCCTCCCATCCCCATGGAGCAAAAGCTGCTCAGGAAAAGGGCACCTGTATTGGTTGTGATCTGTGATTTGGAAGGAATACACACATGCATAAGATCATTGACATACCAAATATACCATTTTTTGCCTAGTTTTCTGTTCACTTGGTATCATCTGAGTTTCTAGAGAAGAACTAACACTACTGGAGAGAGGGCTGAGATCATACAACATATTCTTATCATCAATTAACCCCATATACATCAATTTTCTGTTTTTATTAATTTTCTACAAAAAAGGTCCAAAGAAGTAGATAAAAGAATGATGGAACCTTGGCTAGGGATGAAATGCGTTAATGAAGACAAAGAAGAAAATGTTTACTTGAAGACTTTTGGGTCTAATCCAAGTTTTACGGGGGAAATGGGGTGTGTGTATGGGAATTGCTCACATGTAACCACTAAACCAGCTACCACAGAAAGTGAAAGAACTTTCTTTTGGAGATGCCCAGAAATTCACAGGAGATGATGTCCAGGAAGAGGGCCAGTAATAATACCCTCAGCCTCAGATGTCTAAATACAAGTGTGTGGCATATGGATAAAAATTAGGTGAATGAGAGAACATAATTCAAGGAGGTAAATATTACTTCCTTAGTAACAATTAGCTAGCTCTATCTTGAACATTGTTCTGTTCAACATGTTTTTTTTTTTTTTTTCAGTGATTTGGAGGAAGGCAGAGAGTATGTGCTTATTACCTTTGTAGATAATAGGAAGTGGGTAAGGATAACTGACTCAGATGTCAGAGTCAGGATCCCCAAAGATCTTGACAGGTTGGGGCAATGGGCCAAATTCATAAGATGAAACTTAATAAGGACAAAGTTGTATACTAAGGTTAAGAAAAAATCAACTTATAAATTCAGGACAGGAGAGGCATGAATAGGCATTAGTTCATGTGGAAAAAAAAAAAAAACCAGGAGGTTTTAGTGGACTTACTGTAAACTAAATGAGCCAACCATATGGCATAGTAATGTTCCTGCAAAGGCTGTCAGGGATGTTGAGAAGATTACTTGTTCCAGAGGCAATCTCTGAATTCCCCCTTTAACTCTGACACTTTATGAAGTGTCAGTAATTGCTTAATCGAATTGAGCAGAATGGCTTGAGAAATTCAAGGGGAGAGAGAGAGAGAGAGAGAGAGAGAGAGAGAGAGAGAGAGAGAGAGAGAGAGAGAGAGAGAGAGAGAAAGAGAAAGACTCTTCTATGTAGGGATAATAGGGAAAATTTCATGGAGGAGGTCCGCCTCAGCTCAGCCTTGAAGACAGAAAAGGATGTCAAAAAGTCAAGCAGAGATGGAACTGCATCTGTTCCAGTCATTAGGAATGTCCTGTTAAAAGGCATATATACCCAGAGAAAGGATTGTGGGACTGAGTGTGGATGATATCATAACATTTACATTCTTTCTGTTGAAGTTTGATTGCATTTTGTTTTCTTTCTCAGGCTTTTTTTTTTTCCCCTTCTTGATCCGATTTTTGTGCAGCAAGATAGCTATATAACTATGTATACATATATTAGATTTAATATATATTTTAGCATATTTAACATGTATTGGACTACCTGCCATCTAAGGGAGGAGGTGGGGGGAAGGAGGGAAAAATTTGGAACAGAAAATTTTGCAAGGGTCAATGTTGAAAAATTACCCATGCATATGTTTTGTAAATAAAAAGCTTAAAAAAAAAGGGCATAGATCAGGCAGCAGGAATCATTCAGTTTGGTTGAAATTTAAGAGTTCATGAAGAGTAGTATAAAAACAAGCCTGAAAAGTCAGATTGTGTAAGAAAATAAGTTCCTTGAGGGTGGGGAAGATTGGCTTTTGTCTGTGAAATGCTTAAACCTAGGGTAATACCTGGAGTTAGTGAGACCTTAATAAATGTTTGCTGATTACCCTTAAATAGCATGTTAATGGTTTGATATTTTATATAGTAGACAATGGAGAGCTCCTGGAGGATTTTTTAGAAAGGGATGTGATTGTAGTGGTATATTAAAAGATTTAATTTAGGAGTGATATGGACTGAAAAGGGGAAAGATTGAAGGTAGGTAGGAAGTGACTAGGACCTAAATCAGTCAGTGACCCGGTGAGTAGAAAGAAAAGGAAAGGTATGAGCTGTATGTATGTGTTCCCTTCTTCCCTCTTCAGACTGGGAGATTCCTGAGGGTTAGACAACAGATTCTGGATACTTCACTTTGGACAGACTCATTGAATGACATACATTTTAGGGAAAGATTTGAAGAGAAAGAAATCAGTGGTAATAGGGGTGAGGGAGAGGTAGAAGGAGAAATTTGGCAAGGTGAATTTATGTCCTTTCAGGCCTATCCCACTAGACAGAGACTCAAACAGTATGGGGAAACTAGGGCTTTGTCTCAAAAAAAAACCTGAAAGGAGGAAGTACATGACTCTATCACACCTTCTTCAGCTCAAGGACAGCTACCCCTTGAAGGAAAAAATCACTTACATTCCTACTTCCCCACCATTACTCCCCCCACAGGACTATACATCATGGGGACAGATTGCCTGCTGCCTGCCTGCCCCCAGGGCTGAGGAACCATTCCTCAAGAGATAGTCCAAATTAAAAAAAGATGGGGGCATGTGATAGCTTTGGGGTAGCTCAGGGCTTCTGTTGTTATAAAATCCTGCTAATTTCTCCCAAGGATCCCCAGTTAGCATTCCGTTTCTGGAGGTTAAGAACTGCCAGCCCTTAACTTAAGTTTGGATTGATGTAAGAGGTTCACCTTTTTGACCTCTCACCTATCACTGGGATTTTCTATATCCTGGCTCCCAGCACTAAGGCTCTGAATCCACTAATTAGTTGTTATTGATTAAGGCTGGTCTTGGGAAGAATCACGATGGTGGGGCTCTTCACCTGAGTTGCAAAAAGCCTGATTATTATTATTATTATTATTTTGCCCAGACCTGGCATAGGGACCTTCCAGTTAGCCCTGAATCTTATTTTTTGAAGTTGGAGACAAAGAATACAACGATTCTGTCTCATAGCTTCCGATGTTGGCTGGGAAGAAAAAAAAGAAATCTGTATAAAGCACTTAGCATATCTTACTTCTTAACCCCTTCTGTATAGACATACTTACTTTAAATTTTCCCAATTCTGTCCACCAATTTCCTCTGTGACCCTGAGCCTTCCAAAAAGCAGACAAAACTCACCCCCTTCAGAGATTCAGCCCACATTACCTCCCCCTCAGTTCCCTATGATGCCTTTATAAACTCATGCAGCCAACTTGCAATATAAGCTATGAATTTGAACTTGTTCATGTGTTGCTCTGCAGGTGTCCTTGAATATTTTCTGTAGGCTTATTTGTCTTGTTTCCTCTCTTAAATCATGAATAAGGTCCTTGAGGGCACTGTTCATGTCTTCTGCTAATAAAACACAGCTATATAAGTGTAAGTGATTATTATTACAGTTATTATTTTCTCCCCACTTAAAAATGAATAGTACAGAGTCAGCATACATTGTGTGCTCCATCAGGATTGAATGATTGCATTTCCTGACATTCAAAGCCCTTTATACATTTCTAATCATATCATTCCTCTCCTCAAAACTTTTCTGTGGCTTCCTATTGCTTACCAAATGAAATTCACACTCCTTTTTATATTCAAGATTCTTTATAACTTGTCATGATCCTGGATCTTTCCATCCTTAGCTCACATTACTTCCTCCCCTATCTCTATGCTACTCCAGATAAACTGGAATATTTTCTGCATCCTGTACATGTGCTATATGGGTCTTTACTCTGAGTTTCTAATAATTTATATTTTATAGTACGGGGGGAGTTCAAAAATTTTTTCTTTATAAAGATTGTAAGTGGTTTTGACTCCATTTTACAAATGAAAATTTCAGACTTAAATAATGTCCCAAAGGTCACACAAATAACAAGGGAGCAAAATCATGAGTCCAAGTCAGTCTCTTGAGTCCAGGAAAGTTCTCTTGCCACTATACTTCCTGCTTACTGAAATTACATCCAAATTTAAAGTCCTGATCAAATACACATTCTTCCATGAAGTTTTTCTTACTTCACCCAGTTAGGAAAATTCTCCCCAAACCTTTCCCTATCTTGGGTCTCACAGAGCACTTTGTCCACCACTTCTTAACCCCAACTCCTCACAATCTACCTGTCATTTATTATTGTTCAGTCATTTTTGTCATGTCTGACTCTTCATGACCCCATCTGAGGTTTTCTTGGCAGAGATACTGGAGTAGTAACTATTTCCTTCTCCAGCTCATTTTAAAGATGAGGAAACTGAGGTGACAGGATAAAGTGACTTGCCCAGGGTCATACAGCTAGTAAATGTCTGAGGCCAGATTTGAGGTCAGGAAGATGTCTTCCTAACTCCAAGCCTGACACTCTATCCACTGTGTCACCTAGCTTGTATTATAGTTATTTGTATGCAAAGAGATTAACTCTTTACATACAGAGAAATGACCAATGGGAATCCAATTCTCACTGGAACTCTTTCAGCTACTAATTCTTGTGGGAAGTTTAGTGAACCTATTTCTTGAAATACATGATGGCATTTAATAGAAGATCTGGACCCCTGATTCAGAGCATGCACAGGTATTCTGTGATTGTTTCCTATATACTTAATGTGAAGTCTTTTAGTTGGCTAATAGGGCTTATATAACAGGCTCTAATGGAAGAACTTGATTTCTCTTTTTCCTGGTTGGGAAGCAAAGCAAAGCAAGAATTGTTATCAGCCTCAGGGCTGGGGAGGTTGGTTCCCGATCTACCACCTAGGAGTTATTATGAAGCTGAAAACATCAGACATCATAGTTCTATCTCTGTGGTATTAAATTCTTTCCTGTTCTCAGGTAAATAAATGAGTGTAGGAGAGAGAATGGACAAGGTTATGTTTGTAGATATTTAAAGTTTAAACCTACTTTCTCAGGGACTGAGATGACAGATTGGAGAGCGTCCACCTCATTTGCAGGAGATGTGTTTAATACTTTGGTTCTTATTACATCTTCTCAGTCAATATCCCTGTGTAAAAGTTAATTGACATTAAGGAATTAAGGAGTTGAGGACATTAAGGAGATAACAATGGATTAAATAATTCTGTGAAAACATTAACTGGCACTGGTCAATGATATTGGAAAATAATCATGGGTGTCTGATATTGTTGAGAACCTACAAATGAAAAGCTTGAGCCAAAAGCATCAGAAGAATTTAATTGCCCCCTAGAAGATATTCTTAGAACTCTGAAGGGGGTGAGATGTAGCCACTGACATCCCAGGAAGAGTAATCCCAACATTTCACTCCTTGTTTATCTGCCTTATTCCCAAATAAATTGTAAATTCCATGAAGACAAGCATCATGTTTTGTCTAAAATTTTTGTCTTTTTTAATGGTCTGTGCAAAATAAATATTTGTTGATTTTTCCCCTCCCTCCTCCTTTATATCAACATTCCACTTTAGCCACAATAAGTTTATTTATTTTTCTTTGTGCAAGATAAAACATTCCTATTTATTCATAATCTTTCACATCATTCCTTCTGCCAGCAAAGTTCTACCAACTTTTCTCATCTAAATACTATCATTCTTGAAAGACCAGCCTCCATGAAATCTTCCCTAGTTCTCAGAAAGGTTTCTTTCTATTCTTCAGAACTCCCATATCCTATTTGGGTGTGCTGGAGCCAGTTTGGACCAGCTTGTCAGAGTCAATTGTTAAATTTTTAGTGTCAGTATTTATACCTTGGAAATTGAAAAACAAAACAAATCAGGGCTTTATTTATTTTATTGATGATTATCTAGACTTGAGAAACTGGTAGAGAAAATGTTAATAGAATGGATTAAACATAAAGGTGTTCTGTTCAAACATTCTTTTTTTTGGAGAGTCATTTGTTAAACATTTATCAGCAAATATGATTTATTAACTATGCCACTTATGAATTGCTTATTAATTTGAGTTTTGTATATATATATATATACATATATATATATATAAACATACACATATATATGTAAGACATGGTTATTAAGGAACGTGTTTTTTTTTGTTTGTTTGTTTATAGGAATCAGTCTCTTATTTTTATGGTATCCATCATTAGAGTTGGAAAGGATTTGAATCTTATCTAATCTTATCTAATCACTTTCATTTTGTAGATGAAGAGACATTATGATTTCATGGTAATATGCATATATATTTACTATATAAATGAGCTTTAGTGGATGTTCTCTTCACCCTCCCCCCCCAGTTGTGTTTTTATCAGTGTAAGGAAGTTCTGTAGAGTGGTCAGCATTATATGCACAACTTATAATCTTAGAGACCACCTTGAGCCTTCAGAGAACCCCAACTTGATCAGGGTCACACAGTCAGTATATGTCAGAGGCCACATTTGAATCTAGGTCTTCCCAAATTGGAGATGAACTCTCCATTCACTGTCATGCTAGTCTGCAGTTGTTAATATTTAATTTATATATGTTGCATTACATAATTTATTGTTTATATATTTAATATTACTTTTCAGATATATCTTTTATGTCCCATTCTCTCTTAAAGTTGACTAATTTAATTATACACTACCATATACCACTGATTCTCTATCCCCTTGACCTATTGCAGCTCATGATTTCTTAAACCCCGATTCTAGGATGCTTTCTTTGTTTCTACAATATACTGTTATCCTCCTAGATCCCTGCTTTGAAGTGGTAGAAGGATTTGCATAGCTCAATAAAATTATGAGCTATTCCATGTAGGGTTACTCAAGATGGACAGGTCATAGTGGAAAGTTCTTACAAAAGGTGATTCACTGGAGAAGGAAGTGGCAAGCCACTCCAGTATCTTTGCTTAGAAAACTTTATGGACAGTATTAGAATGATTTTTAAGAAATCAATTAATACTTATAGAAATTAATTCAGAATAAAGGTTAAATATTGAAACTGAAGTTTAAGTGCTTTGGTTATATAATGAAAAGACAGGACTCACTGGAAAAGATTCTGATATTGGAAAGATAGAAGGAGTAGGAAATGGATAGATAGTGTCATTGAAGCAAAGAATATAAGCTTGGACAGGCTTCAGGAGATAATGGAGGATGGAAAGACCTGGCATGTGATAGTCCATGGGATCATAAAGAGTTGGATATGACTGAATAACAACAATATACTGCTGATCACTGCTGAAAAAATAAATCACACAACTTTATTGATTGGCTTCATTGAATTTATCTAATTTCATTTGGTCCCTCACCACTGCATAAGTATTGGGGTTTTTTCCCTTCCTTGAGCAAGCTACTTTTTCTAGTCTTTCTCATCTTTAGTACTTTCTCATCTAGTACTTTCCTCATCTTTAAAATGAGAGGGTTGAACTAGATTAGATGTTCTTATCTTTGGTGTCGTGGATCCCTGTAGCAGTTTGGGGAAGCCTTGACACTTCTTTAAAAGAATGTTTTTAGCATAAAATAAAATATATAGGATTACAGAGGAAGTCAATTATATTGAAATATAGTTATTAAAAATTGTATTATAAAAATTAAGAATTCCTGGTAGATGACCCTTGAAGTCTCTTCCAATTTAATATCTATATTCCTATGAACTTAAGAAATAATTAACATGATGAATCATTGATCTCTAACTTTTAAACACTTCTTTCTAGCACTTCTTTTTAAATTAAATTATTTCTAATTAAATTAAAATTTTTATTTATTTTTAATACACATTGCTTTATAAATCATGTTGGGAAAGAAAAATCAGAGCTAAAGGGAAAAACCATGGGAGAGAATACCGTGTGTTGATTTACATTGTCTCCTTAGTTTTTTGTTTTGGTTTTTTTTTTTCTGGATGCAGAAGGCATTTTCTGTCCAAAGTCTATTGGGATTGCTTTAGATTTCTGAACCACTGAGAAGAACCAAGTCTTTCATAGTTGATCATCATACATTCTTGCTGTTACTGTGTACAATGTATTCCTAGTTCTGCTTGTTTCACTCAGCATGAGTAAATCTTTCCAGGCCTTTCCAAAATCAGATTGTTCATCATTTTTCATTTTTTTTAATTTATTCATTACTGAGGCAATTGGGCTTAAATGACTTGCCCAGGGTCACTCAGCTAGGAAGTGTTAAGTGTCCGAGATCACATTTGAACTCAGGTCCTCCTGACTTCAGGGCTGGTGCTCTATCCACTGCGCCACCTAGTTGCCCCCATCATTTTTTATAGAATAATAATATTCCATTACCTTCATATACACAACTTGTTTAGCCATTTCCCAGTTGATGGGCCTAGACTCATTTTCCAATTCTTTACTACCATAAAAAGAGTTGCTGCAAACATTTTTGCACATGTGAGTCCTTTTCCCTCCTTTATAATTTCCTTGGGATACAGACCCAGTAATGACATTGCTGGATCAAAGGATATGCAGTTTTATAGCCTTTTGGGTATAGTTCTAGATTTCAAGCTCTTCTTAGACTTTCCTTCTTACCTCAAACTCTTAACCAACTTCTTTCTTCCTTGGAGCAGAAGTACCTACTTGATTGAGAATACTGTGTACAACTGTTTGAATTTCCTCTTCCCCTCTACTATAAGCTTCAAAATTCCTCTATACCATCTTCTTCCATATTCCCTTCCCTATGCTATTGCACTAATCTTTCTATTCATTCACATGGTGCTATGAAACCATGTTGACTAGGTCACTCTAAATTATGTTGGCTTATCTCTTTTGGACCCTCAGAGCTGTGTGTGTGACAATCCTTTTGGTCTTTTCTGAAGGATTTATTACTCTCTCCACCATAGCTAATGCAGAGCCTCTCCTCTTCCCTCAGACTTCTCTATTTTATGCCTCAAAACTTCTCTTTGCTATTTCCCTTTCTCTCTTATTTTAGGCTTGTGCAAGACACTCAATTCGGGGCATTTTCACTGGCTGTATCTCATATCTGGAATTCTCTCAATTCTACCTTTTGACTTCTCTGGATCTCTTCAGGTCCTAGCTAAAATCTTGTGAGCTGTTCCTGAGCTCCCTTAATGCTAATCCCTTCCCTTTCTATTTTATGTATCTTGTTGATTGTTATTTGCATGATATTTCCTCCTTTAGACTATAAGCCCCTTGAAAATAGGGTCTTTTTTTAAAACCTTGGTTTATATCCCTAATGCTTAGCACAATGCTTTGCATACAGTAGATTCTTAATAAATACTTATTGACTATTGATGAAGAGATGGGTCTTCTTGCTAAGGCTAGCCCCTCCACTGGTGCTTTTGATCTCCTTTCTTTTCAGGAATCTTGAATTCTTTCACTCTTTCATCAATATCATCATCAGCAGCAGCATTTACATAGTGCTTTAAGATCTGTAAAATACTTTACAAATATTATCTCATTTATTATTATATTCTTGGAAGATTCTATTACCTACATAAGTGTCCATGTCTCTCCAGTCCTTTAAGGGAAAAAACCCCAAAACTTTTTACTTGACCCTGTCAATCCCTCAAGTTTTATTGCTGTGTCTCACCTCTTCTTCTTTTCACAGTCAACTTTCATGAAAGGATTATTTATGTTCATTACCCCATTTTTTTCAGCTCTCTATTCTTTGCAATGTGATTTCTAACTTAAATGAAACTGTACTCTTCTCCTGGACACTAGTCCTTCCCTTTGATGTGCTCTCTCTTGCTTCTTTTTTTACTTGTCTGATAGTTTGATCTGTTTCTTTTACTGGATTGTCATTCTTCTAACCCAGAGTATGGGCATCCCCTAAGGCTCTGGCCTGGATGCTCTTTTCTCTATATACTTTTTCAGTGATTTCATTCATTTCCATGAGTTCAATTATCATTTTTATGCAAGATGGCTTCCAAATCTATTTTCAGCTCTAAACACTTTCCTGAACTCTAGTCCTGCAACTTTAAATATTTGCTGGATATATTCATCTGGATGATCCATAGACATCTCTAACTCCAGAACAGAATTTTTTCCCCCATAGAAACCTATCCTTATTCCAAACTTCCCCAGTTCTGTTTAGAACATTATTATCATTATAGTTTCCCAGGCTTGCCTTCTCAGAATCATCCTTGACCTTTTTCCTCCCCCTAAGTTCCCTTATCTAACTAGTTGCCAAGTCTTGTAAATTTTACACCAATCAATCAATCAAATACCATTTATCAAGCACCTATTATATACCAAGCATTTAGAATACATAAACAAAAATTAAAATCCCTGTCTGTAAGAAGTTTGCTTTCTACTGGGAGAGATAACATGGACATCTAATAATCAGCTTCAATAGCTTCTCCTATAGAGACTATAGATAATGTTACTGTATCTTTTAGAGACAATAAAATCTTGGACAGTTTAAACTGTTGTTCTGTGAAGAATCTGTGAGGTGACAGAGTTTATCATTCAGGAAAGTCTATTTACTGTTTTAGCTGAAGAGAAGACAGAGAAAAACAACTAAGAAAATGATTCAATCAGAAATCTAAGTTTAACCCTTACTTAAAAAAAAAAAAACCATGAAGAAAATTCTTAAGAAGAGACTTTAATTGGTATCCAAAGAGAACTGAATGGTAGGATTATATTTACAGAGTTGAGAAATCAGCAGTTGTAGTGTTTTAAAGTTAATTTTGGTTACAATGTTTCTTATAGCTGATTTATTGCAAATAATTATTTATGCCTTTGTTTTATTCTTTTTGCTACACTGTTAACAAATAATATATCAAACAACCTTGATGTGTATTTAAGTTGGGAGTAGGTAGGTAGTGCAGTGGATAGAGCCTAGCAGTCAGCTTTGGAATCAGGGAGATCTGAGTTTTAAGTCTAGCCTTAGACACTTACTAGTTATGCGAATCTGGCAAGTTACTTAATCCCATTCTTCATTGGCAAAATAAGTTGAAGAAGGAAATGGCAAACCTTATCTAGTTTATTAAAAAGTAAATATTTAGTAAACTGGAGTGAGGCCTAAGAGTTAATTGATTAATGAGAAAAGTGATCCAATTTTAGTAATTAATGTGGAAATAGTAGAATATACCTTGACTGCTTTAGAACTTGGGATAAGAATTAATAAAGAAAATGAGTTAATAGGAGTTAAAAAGAAAGATGATCAACCAACTTGGGTTGTACATGGATGTTGACCTCGGAATCTTGATGCATATACATAAAAGTGTATGTAAAATGTATCTCTTCCTCTCCACCTTTATGGTCACTACTTTAATTTGGGTATTCAACTTTTGCCCAGGGAGGCAATATTCTCCTATTTGGTCTTTTTGCTTCCAGTTCTTTTTTTTAATCCATCTTTCACCTGATGTCAAATGAATATTTTTTAAAATGCAGATCTTACCATATTACTTTCCTTTTTAAAAATCTTTCAGTAGTTCCTTTTTGGCTCTATCAATATAGTATAAAGTTCTTTGTCTGACATTAAAAACCGTCCACAATGTGACTTTACCTTGCCCTCCCAAATTTTTCATGCCTTCCCTTTACAAATTCTGTGTTTCAGCTAAAATGGCCAGTGGTAATCACCACCATCCCCCAAATCAACATTCTATCACTTGTCTATTCTTCACACCCTTTGAATAAGCTACCTTTTTTGCCCAGTGATCATTTCTTCTCAACTCTCCTCTTAAATTCCTTGGCTTTCTTTAAAAACTCAGTACAGGAAACCTTTCCTGAATCTTCTCAGTTGTTAGTATACTCTCTTTCCTGAAACTGTATATTTATTTATTTGTACATATAATGTATCCTCAGTGGAATATAAATGCTTTCATATTTGTCCCTTTGTCCCCAAGTGTAACGAAGGTGGTGAACCTTTGGGGAGTTTCTAAAAGTTTAGAATTAGATCTTCCCTAGGGAAAGGAAGTAGAATTTCTTAAGAGAATCAGTTGAAGTCAAGGAGAACACAGATTCCAAGGGGGTATCTTTTTAGTGTGTCTTCTTGAAACACCAGCCCTAGTCACTTCTGGGGGGAAATATTGCAAGTTTAGCAGTTTCAGTCACTCTGATCTAAATGTTACCACTGGATTCAGATGGCTCTGGAGGAGAAAGTAAGGCTGGTGACTTTGCATAGACTTCCCTCACCTAAATCCAATTCACTTGCAGGTCAAGATATCACCTTCCTGAGCTCCTTGGTGGTCTTTAAGAATGAAGGACAAACATCTGCAGGGACAAGATGAGGAAGTATCTTACTGACTGGCATGGAGCTCCTCCCTCCTCAAGTACCCTTACTTATACTATTCTTTTATTTCTAGGTCTCCAAACAAAAAGAGAATAGGAGACCTTTGGTGGTGGGGAGGGTTGACTCTTGGTGCATATTTCAGTCTCTGTCCCAATTCACAGGACTTCTTTAAGATAATATATACAATGTAGAATCAAAGAAGAGGGAACTTGACAGGTCATTTAGTCTAATCCCTCACCCAATGAAGGCTTTTTCTCTACCTTTTCCTTGACAGATGGCCAGTGTTGAGATAATTCTAGAGACAGAGTTCACCATAAACATGCAGCTGGATAATGAGGTAGATAAACTTATTGGACTTGGAGTCAGGAAGTTCTGAGTTTATATCTGACCTTAGATATTTACAAGCTGTGTAAACCTGGGCAAATCACTTAACTTTTTGTACCTTAATTTCCTCATCTGTAAAATGGAGATGAAATAGCACCTATCTCCCAAGGTGATTATGAATATAAAATGAGATAATATTTGTCAAGTACTTTGCAAACTTTAAAGCATACATATGGATATATATAGGTCTAGAGTATACATAAATGCTAGCTATCATTATCATTAATATCATAATAATTATTATTATCTCACAAAGGCAGCTCAGTCCTTTTCTGAACAGTTCTTTCTTATTAACTTACTAATTTTGGAGGCCAAAATAGATCTCCCTATATCTTCTACCATCATTAACAACACAGAATCTGAGCCTTATTCCTCTTCTATAAGATATCCCTTCATATTTTGGAAGATACATTTCATATCTTCCAATAGTTATTTAGGGTCACTCCAGTGCCTTCTACTCTTTCCTTATATCATAAGGGCAGCTAGATAGCACAGGAGATAGAGTGCTGGACCTAGAAGACCTATCTTAGACACTTACTAGCTATTTGATCCACTTACCCATTGTCTTCTTTAGTTTACTTATCTGTAAAAATATGGGGATAATAATAAGCATTTACTATATAGGACTGATGTATGAATCAAAGGAGATAACATATAAAGGGTTTCATAATCCTTAAAGCAGTATTTCTTACTTTTGGAACTCAGAACCCCTTTAAACTTTTAAAAACTATTGAGGACCTCAAATAACCTTTAGCTACATGGAATACCTCTACCAATATTTACCATATTGGAAATGAAAATGTTTTAGTATTATTAATGAAAATAATCTTTACCTCATGACCCCCCAAAGGGTCTTTAGGGCCCCCAGGGATTCCCAGATCACACTTAGAACTGCTGCCTTAAAATACAAGCTATAATTATTTTTAATCAATTTATCAACTATTAAGTGCTTACTATGCTCACAATCAGGCACTGTGCTAAGCATTGTGAATATAGAGACAAAAATGACAGTCTTTCCCCTCATCTTTGTGACCATCTTCCTCTGGATATGCTGCAGTTTATTGGTGTCTATTTGGAAATGTGTTAGCCAGAATTGGATATTCCAGATATGATCAGTTATATTATACAGAGTAGAAATATGACCTCTCTTGAACTCTTAACTCAACCTAAGATAAAATTCGCTTTTTGGGGAAAGTAAATCACACTGTTGACTCATACTGAACTGATGACCTCATTATCTCCCATTGATTTGATTTTCATTTCTATGGAGATGTCCCCCACATCTCAGCCCCAGTTATTCTCCACAGCTCTAGTGGTATATCTCCAATTGCTAATTGGACATTTTGTGCTGGATGTTTCACAGAAATCTCAAACTCATCATTTC
The DNA here is from genome assembly GCA_023553655.1 of Myrmecobius fasciatus. NCBI lineage: Eukaryota > Metazoa > Chordata > Mammalia > Dasyuromorphia > Myrmecobiidae > Myrmecobius > Myrmecobius fasciatus. The sequence continues at coordinate 180,995 of JAJPUD010000338.1, read as the reverse complement.
CAAAATAGAATTTATTACCTTTCCTCCCCAAACTTGCTCCTCTTCTGAATTTCCTTATTTCTTCCAAGGACAATACCATCCTTCCAGATTCAGTACTTTGGTATCATCCTTGATTCCTCATTCTCACTCACCCTATAGAGCCAGTCAGTTGCCAAATTTTATCTTTTCTACTTTTACAACATTTCTTTCATCTGTTCTCTTCTCTTCTCTCATACATAATTTCTACCTTAGCTCAGATCTTAATCACCTCTTGCCTAACCTATTACAATACTTTCTAACTAGATTTTGCCCTGAATCTCTTACCACTCCAATCTGTGCTGCACATAGCTACTAAAGTGATTTTCCTATAGTTCTGTCCACGTCACATCACACACAGAGCACTCCTCTCCCCCATTTTACAAACTATTGGTTCTCAATATTCTCTAAGATCAAATATAAACTCTTCTTTTTGGTATTTAAAACTTTTCCAAAAATGCACTCAATTTCCAGAGAAAGAACTATTGAATCTGAATGTAGATTGAAGCATACTATTTTTCACTTTTTAAAATGTTTTTTTCTTTTTCCTTTTTCATAGTTTTTCCCTTTTCATTCTGATTCTTCTTTTACAAGACAATTTGGAAATATTTTTAACAGGATTATATATGTATAGGTTATGTTGGATTGCTTATATCTTGGGAAGGAAGGAGGGAGAAAAATTTGGAACTCAAAATCTTATGGAAATGAATATTGAAAACTATCTTTAAAAGTAATTGGAAAAAAACAAAATACTATTAAGTAAAAAAAAAAAAAAAGGAAAGGAAAAAGAAGTTAAAAACCCGACTCTTCCAAAATTGGCCTCAATTTTATTATATATTATTCTCCTTACATACTGAAAGGTCCTGCCAGACTGGTCCTTGTGCTGTTCCTTACATAGGACCCTCCTCCCATCTCTGTCTTAGCACTAGCTGTCCCCCATGCCTAGAATGCACTCCTTTCTTACCTCTGCCTCTTGAAATTGCAGGTTTCCTTGAAGATTCAGCTTAATGATCACTTTCTGCATGAGGCCTTCTTCATTCCCCCAACTGTTAGTGATTCTACCACAGTATGCCTTGAATCTGTTTAGTATTTATATGCTTAGATGTATGAGCAGGCAGGTGCCATAGTGAATACAGTGCCAAACCTGGAGTCAAGAAGACTCTTCTTCCTGAGCTAAAATCTGGTCTTTCACACTGTATAATCCTGGACAAATCATTTAACTCTTTTTGCCTCAGTTTCCTCATCTGTAAAATGAGCTGGAAATGGCAAACCACTCTAGTACCTTTGCCCCAAGAAAACCCTAAATGGAGTCATATAGAGTCAGACATCACTGAAAAATGACATACAATTAACTCAGACTTAAGAATTTTTGTTTTGAATATACAGTTATTCCTTCTACATCATGACTTTCCTGATTGTAGTTTTGAAAGATTGCAGGTTGGCATAAGGAATTAAATGGGAATTTTTTGCAAATTTTGCAGCAGCACAGATGATATATGGAGGCCAGCAGATGACACAGAAAAAAATGTAGAAACTCAGAAATTCATAAAATATGTATATAAAACATGTTTTCTCTTTTCAACACAATAATAATTCAGACTTCTTCTCTGATATGAAGGGAGGGCCAAAAAGTTTTATGTAGATTTTCAGATCATGGGGATGCTGTGCCCTCAACCCCTAAGAAGTGGAAGGGTAACTACTTAGTAAAGTGTGTGTCTCCCCTCTGTCTATCCTGTGCCCCTGAAGACATGGTTTTGATTTTATTTTTAGATTCCCATTGCCTATCATTGAACCTGGTTCATAGTGGTAACTGATTGATTACTGAGTGATTGGTTGATTGTGGCAAATTAAAAATTTTATATATTTTTATTTTCATATGAACTCCTGTGAAGGCCAAGCCTTGTTTATATTGATGTAATTGATTTTCAAAACAACAACAATAACAAAAACAACAGACAAACCCCAGAAATGTAGATTGTTACATTGATTGCAGTTAAATTTCATTTTTATTAAATGTGGCCCATTGTTCCAACTTGTCAAAGTCTTTTTTTACTTCCAACAGCTTGTCACCTAACAGTTATCCTTTCTATTCAGAAGTTTCACAGCTACCATCAAATTGAGCATCATAGCACTGTAGAATGAGATCTCTCATGCACCATTCCCTGAAACACCAGCATTTCATATTCCATTTAAAACTTTGGGGTCAGTTAACTTGGAAAAGATGTATCTGTCATTAAAGGGCAAAGCTTTAGGGAGATAAGTTGAGTCAGATATCCAGTTGGCTCACTTGCATTCCCTATATCCCATCTTCTGACCTGGTACTGATTTTCCTGGCTCTGTTTTCCCCCCACTCACTCTAGAAATCCCTTGCCACCCTAACATTCTTGCTATTCTTGAGCCCCTTGGATTTTATGTTTCACAGAAACCCAGTTTCCTGATTTGGCTCTGATTCTTATTCAGATTCCTTCCCTCAGACTCCCATCCTTCCCTGTGAAGGGCATTTTTCTCCGATCCTAATTCTTAATCAGTATCATGAGTCATCATGATACACCATCATGTCTCAATAGCAATTATTCTTTCAAAGCCCATGTAATCTATTTTATATTATCTTCTCTCTAACCTTATTGCAATTATCTACCAATCCTGAGTTCATTCTTTGCTTGCTCAAATGACCAGCTATCATCTTCTGAAAACTTAATATTCTTACTGATGATCACCGTTAACACCCTAATCATGCTGTTCCTCAACCTTCTTAGAACCAATGTCTTTTTTTCTTTTTTCTACTTCAGCCAGACACTAGCATGTTCATACCTTGAATCTCACTAATCTAAGGAACATTCTTTGTGGCAACTCACCATTCACTCAATCTCCTTCTATGGAAATTTTGGCATTATCTCTGACCACTCTTTCTTTTTCATCTTTCATAAGCAATGAATTACCAAATCTTTCAATGTCACATCCCCATCATCCTTCTCATCCTTCACATCCTTTCCTCTTTGATTCTACTGCCATTCCCCAAGCAGATACCTTATTTAATATACTTCTATACAGTTTGCACTCATCTCTTATTAAATTTTCCTGCTACCAGAATTATCTTTCCTCAAAAATCTTAAGTGACTGCCTACCAACTAAAGTTCAACTTCTTTGCTTAACATTCAGAGCCCTATGCAATTTAGCATCTCCTTTATGCATTTGCAAAATACAATCTTTTCTTTACCATCTAAGTTTTTGGTCTCCTCTGCTTGCCAGCTGACTCACCGATGGAGCAAGGGTTTGGAAGAGGTTGGCTTTACGGAGGGAGGTACCTACACTCAATGTAGGTACTGAATAAACATTTATTGAATTGAATCAACACTAGGTGTTTCTTCTAACTTGGTCAAAGAAAGTTGATAAGCATTCTAGATGTTTTCCTTGTGAGTTTCTTCATTAAAATTCCCAATTAAAAATGTTGAGCAAGATGGGACCAAAGTCAGAGCTCTTCTAGGCTGACATCAATCTATTAACTCACCCTTTTGGTCTGGTCATTCAACTAGTTGCCAATCCATATAAGGGTCCTATCGCTGAGTCCACATTTTTCTGTTATCCAAAATGATATGTTGAAAAACCTCATTAAGTGTCTTGCTGAACCCTATCTATGTACTGCATCTATGATATTTCCTGGGTCTATTGGGAATATTAACAAAAACAGAAATGAGGTTAGCCCGGCATGACTTTATCCTAGTGAAGCCTTGCAGGCTCCTAGAGATCATCTCTTTTCATGTGTTCCTAATGTATGTGACAGGGGACCCCAAGATTAAATCTCTCTTTTCAGGGGTTTACTTGTGTAAATCTCTCTTTTCAAGGGTTTTACTTACAGGTGTACCCTTGATGGGAGGCTAGAGGGAGACTGCTAAAGATAATGTCCCTCTTTGGTGTCCATCTTGTGTGCCCTTTTCCACTAAAATTTGCTAGACAGGTATTAGGATGGAGATCTGATCCGCTGGATGGCAAGGATATAGACTGGAAGATTGTGGGAATAGGTTCCAGGTCTCTATGTGGGAGAGGGGGGTATTCACCTCTACCCCAGCTCCTCTTGAACTCTACTAGCCCCTTTATTGTCCCTTGTAGCCAAAGTCTCTGCTTCAGTTCACTTGCCTCTGAGACTTAGCTCCCATCCTGGAGTGGACCATATGTTCCCAGTCTCCCCTAAGTCATCCCAGAAATCATAATCCACCTGCATTGTGGAGGGCACATCAGTCTTGAAATTCACCCCTCGAGAGAGCCAAAAACTTTCCTGAGCTGATAGCACCCTCTCTGTCACTGTCTGTCTGATCTTGCAAAGTTTTTCCGACTTAGAATATCATCAAATGAGCTTTAAGGCCAACACCCCCATTCAATAGAGGAGGAGACTGAGGACTTAGGAGTGAAATGACTTGTCCAAAGCCACACAGCCATTGGCGGCAGAGCCAAGAAGAGGACTTGGGTCTCCTGACTCCCAGTTAAGTGATCTTTCCATCACACAGGCTTCTGTCTAGCACCATCCTGCCTTGTGCTTTGTCTTCTGTTCAGAGATGGGCAGAGGTGCTGGGCACTCTGCGGCTGAGGCTTTGGACCTCTCCTGGCTGGTTTATACTGGTGGCCTCATGGAGAGTCTGCCAGCTTCCTGGAGGTAGAGCTGAGGTAGTGTGAATAAGTGCTCTTAATGGCTGGGGAGCAGGGAGGAGAGGGGGCAGGAATACTGATGGGATTGGAAGCCTCTTGGGTCTAGCTTTTCTTGGTGCCCTCTGGCATTTTCTGGTGATCCTCTGAGACATGTCAAGGGCTAGCCTGTGTATTAGGGATCCTCAGAAGAGGTGCTCTCAGGGATGAAAGATACCTCCCCCCCCCCATTCAATAGGCCCGACAGCAGCAAAAGCCTTGGTGCCATGGCTGGAGCTTCTCTATCCATGGCTTCCTCTGTGTTCTTCTTCCTAATCTGAGAGGAAATAGAACACTTACCCACTACAAACCTGCAGGAACACCCTGGGGGCTCCTTTAGGCATCTTGCATGCTCCATGCTGAATAGCAGCCAAAATCCAGTTAATAGAACCCTGACTTTGAGAAATGAGCAGAGATCATGGATTCCCTTCTAGGCTGAATTCCCAATACCAGAAGCCTGGCCCACCCAATGAAGGCTGTTGAGGTCAGAGCCTTGGTGATAGCTGCAAGTCCAGAGGCAATCCCTTCCAACGTTGGTCTGCTTCTCAGGAAGAAAAGATTGTCCGCTGTTCACTCCACTGAATGACGGATCCAGAGGGCCGAGGTCCAGTCCTCTCCCTTGCTCTGCTTCCAAGGCTGGAAAGGAACATCTTGTTGACCGAAATCTCCCTTCATTGCAGTTGTTTTCTGAGCAGAAGAAGACCTCGGTGGCCTAGTGGAGGTATCTCCAGAGAGCCAGGCCGAAGCTTCTGGTGGAGATGGTCTCTGTTCTCCGGAGTCAGTAGTGAGGTGAAGGGAAAGAGACACTTCAGACTTTCACCTGTGGTGCTTCAGGGGATGGGGCTCTCACTCAAATATGCTCTCACACACAGCTATCCACATAGACCCATAGCCTTTCACATACATGCTCACCTAATTACACACTCTAATAATCTCCACATGTGTCCACAGGGGAAGAGAGGGGAGTCTAAGAGGAAACTCCTTCAGGAGTTGAGACAGGGAAAGAGATATATCCTGAGGGACCTGGAAAGCACAGAGGCATGGGAGTGCTGAGAAAGGTGAATGGAAGCAACATGAAAGCCACTTGGGGAAGGGGAAAAGGGGAGTGGTGAGCTTGTTCCAGATATATCATTCCTTAAGACAAGTATAAGGAACCTGAGATGCTGGGGGGCTGGGAGAAAACAGAAAAGCTGTGAAGGTTTAGCCAGAAGGTGGTCTAAGGAGCGAGACAGGTGGGGAATACATCCCAGAGACTGGCCTTCATAAGCAGATCAGCTTTTCCCAGGAGACCAGGATGACAGGCAGACTCATCCCAAAATCCTGTGCGGAAGAGAGAAGAGAAGAGGGTAAGGAATCAGGTGCACCAGGGAGTGAAAGGGAGATCCAGCATTAAGTAAGGGAAAGAGGTCTGGGTTTGGGTCCAGAAAGCCCCATGTTTGAATTGTGGCTTGCCACTTAGAATCTGTGTGACTTTAAGGAAGCGGTTTAATTTCTTTAGGGCTCAGTTTCTTAGTTTGTAAAAGGAGGGGATCAGACCAAATGATCTCTAAAGTGCCTTTCAGTTTTGAATCCTATCAAGAGAAAGAAAAAAAAAAGGCTATCTGGGGGGGAGCAAGGTGGTCTCCATCAATGGAATGGCCCCCAGCAGGTCCTCTGTTCTGCCCCAGGGAGGAGCCTAGGATGTGGGTGGGTGTCTCCATCAGCTGCTGGAGAGCCCTTGGTGCCCCAGCTCCTTGTGTGTCAGGCAAAGAGCTAACAAGTTGGGGCTGAAACTCACCCTTGTTGTTCCAATGATGCCCACCAGGGGGAGAAGCTGCTTTGATTAGCTATGAGCCCAGGTGGACAGGGGTAAAGACATTTTCATATTGCCAGATACCCCAGAATCCTCTTCCCTCCTATTTCTCCTCCCCACTCCCAAGCCCAGACTTCTCAAAAGAAGGGTGGGGCAGGTCCCTGGCAAACTGGCGAAGGATGGAGAAAGAGCCTGTTCTGGGCTCCTAGAGCCCCACCTCAAATCACTGCAATCTGGGGAAGGTTCTCGGCCACATAGAGCCACAAAGGAAATTAAAGAACACCCAGTCCAGCCTTTCATTTTCCAAATAAGGGAAACAAAGTACAGTGGAGCTATACACACACATATGTATACACATGTGGATATCTGCATACATAAAGTATGTGTTTTATATGTGTATGTATGTCTATATGTGTGTGTGTGTATATATGAAGTAAAGTGGACATTGAAAATAGTATCAAAGGACCCAAGTTCAAATCTCCCAGGCAGGTTTATATTGAGAAAGTCACTCCCTCCTCTCTACCTTCTTTACTTCATTTGTAAAATTAGCTGGACTAACAGTCCTCTCTCGTCCTTTCCAGCTCTGAGTCTATGACAAATCCAAGACCACATAGGTGACAAATGACAATGCAGAGTTTTGAACCCAGAGTCAATGAGTGTCTGATAATGCTGTACTGCTTCTGTACCACCGTGCCTTCTCCCTGAAACTACCTGTCCTGTTTTCCCTCTGGCTCTGACACCGTGACCATCCCTCCATGGGACTTGGGGCTGAGGCAGATGCAACTACAGAGACCTGGAGAGAACCAGAAGGCAAAAGCCTTTCTTAGAAAGGGAAGGGAAATGAAAGCCCCCTTGGATATGGTGATGAGAAGGCCTTGCACTGTCTTAGAGCCGCTCCGTTCTTTGTTAAGAATAGAACTCTCCCTAATACATTTTTGATGCTGTTTGTTTCTCCTGGCTACCCAGGGGAGGCTTGTCTTGTGTTCTTCCCACCCGGCTCCACCCCCACCTATCCCCTAGTCTGGGCAAAACCCATTTGTTTTGTAGGCCAGGGGTTCCTTTGGCCCAGGGATGGAGGAATATGGGACACTCTTCAAGCTCACCCACTTTAGTCCCTTTTCTCTACACCAATAAATATTGTAAAGTCAGGCTTTAAAAATATCAAAAGCAAAATGTAGCCAATGATTTATTGATACTGAAGAGAAAGCAGCTGAGACTGGCACAGGCAAGGGAGGGAGGGCAGACCTGTCCTGGGGGGGCACTGACTGTTTTCCCTGTGCCTAGAATGTGGCAAGTGGGGTCTCATTTAGAGATAATGGGGGCAAGGTTTTAGGAGTGCTGTTATTTCCATCGAGCAAGCCCCAGGTTATGAGGAAAGGAATGGGCCTACAAAAAGGCTCAAAAGTCAGGTGGCCAGTATAGTATTGTATGAAAGACTATTGAACTTCAGAAGCCCTGGATTTGGGGTTCAGAATGTCAGTCACGTATTAACCGTGTGTTCTGGGATAAGTCAATTAACTTCTATGAGTCTCAGTTGCCCTATTTGTAAAATGGGGAAATTTATACTTGTAGTACCTATCATGCATGACTACCAGGAGAGTCAAACAAGATGGTGTATAAAGTACTTTACAAGCTTTAGAATGCCATATAAATGTCCATCATCATCATCATCATCATCATCATCATCATCACCATCATCAGTCTGTGGGGCTAGAAGTCAGAAATCTGAGCTCTAGTCTCAGCCCTAAATCTGATTAGCTTCTATGACTTTGTGCAGATTTGTTGACCTCTCCTGGCTTCTGTTTCTTCATTTATAACCTGGGAAGGGGTGAATAATCACTACCTCCTCCCTTGGGGCAAGGATAAAAGGAAATGATAGATGTGAAGGTGCTTTGGAAGGAAAAATGCTGTAAGAATGAAAGAGAAGACTATTAATAGTCCCTGCACACTCAGGGACACAGCAGGACAATTCTCCAGAGGTGCTCAAATTAACCCAAATTCCAGCAGGGGCTAGATCTCATAGGACTTGTAGCTTCCAGAGATACCCCATCTATACCCAGCTTCCAGATCCCTGGAGCAGGCATTGGGGGCTGGTTCTCTAGATACCCCTCTCCCCCTGCTTTATTTTCTGGAGGCAACTCCAGAGTTTCTTTCAAGGAGCTCCATCCCCTCAGAAGCCTTCCCAGGCTTTATAGCACTAGAATAGAATGAGACTTCAGAAATCATCCAATCTACTCCCTCAATTTTCAGATGAGGAAACTGAGGCACAGGGAAGCTAAAGATTCTAAGTCACAAAGTTAGTGCCAAATGTGGGACTCAAATCCAAGTCCTCTGAATACAGAGGGGTCTTTCCACTGTACTAGGGGAAAAGACTGGGGGTTGGCATAGGAGTGAACAAGTGTGGAACTATGTGGTTTTTAATCTAGAAATTTCAGGAACATAGCTTCCTGACCGAGTTGATTTGCCTCTCATTTGTTTACCTCAGTTTTCTCATCTATAACATGAAGTAATTGGATTTTCAGAGTCTTCTCTTTGCAGCCAGCAAAACTAAAGACTAAAATGTTAATTGAGAAATTAAATAAAAATATGACATAGTATAGATGTTAATTTGTGATTTTTTAAAGTCAATTTGTGGGCAGTTGGGTGGTGCAGAGAATAGAATACCAGACTTGGAGTCAGAGAAATTTATCTTCCCGAGTTCAAATTTGCCTTTAGGTACTAGCTTTGTGATCCTGGGCAAGTCACTTAGCCCTGTTTACCTCAGTTTCCTCATCTGTAAAAGGAGCTAGAGAAGGAAATGGCAAACCACTTAAGTATCTTTGCCAAGAAAATCCAAAATGGAGTCCTAGAGAGTCCCAAACTAAACAATAACAACAAAGTCAACATGCAGCCTGCAGGGATCTATTTCTATTTGAGTCTAACACTACTGGTGCAAGTCCAGGTGATGTCTAGGGTCTATTCCAAAAATTCTATGACTTTGAGTTTGGGCTGGTAGTGGAGTAATTTTTTCCATTGCTTTGTCTCCTATTCTGGATATCTCCCTATTGGCCTGGAAATGGACTCCATTGGGCATTGGAAAGGACATTGGCCTGTCAGGGAGAATTATGTGTCTGGCCTAGGGGACAGAGTGGAGGAGGGGCTGCTCCTGGCAAAGCAAGGGTCTTTGATGGGGAAGCCCAGGCTTTGATCTCCTTTGATCTCCTGCAAACCAATGACTTCAATAGGCAGAACATAGCAGTCAGGGGGAGGGGAAGAGGAATAAAGGGCATTGAGGCAGATGGTGAAGAGAGGCAAAGGGGGAGGAAGAGAAGATTGAAATGATGAGAAGATGAAGGAGAATGTGAAAGGAGGAAAGAGGAAAAGTAGAAGAAGGAAGAGGGGACAGAAAGGGGCAAAGAAAGACAGAATAAGAGAGAGAGACAGGAAGGAGAGAGAGAGAGAGAGAGAAAGAGAGAGAGAGAGAGACAGAGACAGAGATAGAGATAGAGAGACAGAGAGAGAAAGGTTAATGAAAGAGAATGAGGGAAACAAAGCCTTGCAAAAAGGAAAACTTGATTATGAATGATGGAAATAATAAGAAAAGTCAAGAAAAGAAAGGGGTGAGGGGAGACCTATTAGGTCAAAAAGGAAGGTAAGTGTATAGAGTGTGACAGAGGGGTAGTAGTAGAGGGAGGTTTAGAAAAATAGAAGTGGCAATAAAAAGATGATAGGATAAAAAAGGACAAAATGAAAGGGATAGCTAGTGAAAGGGAAAGGAGGGGAAAAAAAACACTGTTGTTTTAATTGTGGCAGTTTCTATGGATTCCTAGCCCTAGCCTCCAGACCTCCATTGCTTTTGCCCAACTCTTTTTGCTTCTGCTCCAGTTTAAAGGAAAGCCAGAAAATGGATTTCAGGGTATACAACATGGCTACAGAATTAATAGTCCCTTTTTTCAGGCAACTGGCCCACCCTCTCCCTTTTCCACTGTTTCCCTGGAATAGCCCCTGTTGACTCTTGTAGCTTCCAGTGTCATTGTCCACTTTCTTATGGGTTGTGACCATCCACTTTACCCACTTCCTTCCTTAGGTAGTTTTTATAATCATAGATTTAGATCTGGAAGGAACTCTAGAGTCTATCTAGTGCAGTGTCCCAATGGGACAGCATAACCTTGAGGTAAGGTGAGTGTCGTGCCCAGTCTCATGGGTAGTAAGCAGCAGCACTAGGACTTGACCCACATGCTCTGATGCTAGGTCCTGTGCTTTTCCCACCACAGTAGGCTGTGTCTATTCCCAGAAATCAAGAAGGGCACGATGGGTTTATTGTCCAGGGACCCAGAGATGTTGAGGTTATAACATCTGTTTTAGGGTAAAGGCTCATCAAAGATATCAAATCACTCAGGAAGGTATTTTTTTCAGGGCTAAATAGTGATGAGTCAGGACATGGGATGGGGCTCCCACAGGCTTCAATCTCCTCTTAGATTTAGGGACCCTCAATGCTGGGAGAAACTATGGAGATTCTAATTTATATATCCTCTCTAGAATCCTGACATGAGATTATCCATGCCTCTCATAGAGTCCTTCAGTGATCTTCTGAGGCAGTTCTTGCTGTTTGTAGATGGCTCTCATCATTAGGATATTTTCCCTTTTATACCAATAAACTTATAGAATTGTTGAATATCAGAGTTGGAAGTTATCTGATATTTTTTTTTCTTGATGCTGTGATAGTATGTTGTCTCTCCCTTCCTTCCGTACCCTAAACTCTGGACTGGGAGGGGATCTGAGTGGTAGAGGCCAAAAAAGGGGGAACAGGCCAGCACCTGTTCCAGTCTGACAGCCGTGTCCAGCCGTGACAGGCTAGCAAGTAAAAACACGTGGTGGGGAGGGGGCCCTCGGAGTTGGCTGATTAAGCTGTTTAGCAGAAGAAGCAACAATTCCCACATCAGCAGCTTCCCCTCCTCCTTCTTCCCTAGGCTTCTTCCCTTAAGGCTACTCCTCACTCCAAGGAGGAAAATCAGTTTCCAGGACATTGAGAAGGGGTCCTAGGCCAGATAAGCCCTGAAAACTTTACTTTCTACCTCCTGGACTAACACTTCAACTGGACACCCACAGCACTCTTCAGAAGGCGCTGAGGTTGCCTGGATTTCTGAGTATATAAGCCAATTTGTTATAGAAATAAAACATCATAGATTTTAGATATAGACAACATTACAGAATGTCACTGTTGGAAGGGCCTCCTAGCCCAACTGTGAATAACTGAACCCTTCCTTTGATAATGCCAAAAAGTGGTCATCTTACCTGTTTGAAAACTTCCAGGGCTAGAAATGTCAAGTCTTGTTCAAACAGGCCAGTACTCTTTGGGACAGCTCTCCTAGTGCTGAGCTTTTCTCTTGATTGAGCCTAAATCCACCCTTTACTCTTTGAGCCCATGAGATGCTAATTCTGCTTTCTCAAACCAAGCAGAATATCTTTAATACTCTCACATAAACACTTTTCACATAACAGTTCTTTAAATTCTAGAAGACACCTATCATGTCCCTCCTAAGTCTCTTTTCCCTTCTAAATCTCTCCAATTCTTTTGACTGATCCCCTCATGCCATAGTCTGGAGTTCTCTCAATGTCCTAGGTGCCTTTCTTTGGATAATCTCCAACTTTGGAAGTGTTCTTAAAATGTTCCCCGAACTGAGCACAGATCTCTGGAGGTGGTTCAACCACTACAGATGTGGTCTGATAAGAGTAGGGCAAAGGAGAATTTTTCTTGTTCCTTGTTGGAGGCCCTTTTCTTTCCTTAATGCAGCCCCAAACCACAAGGCTTTCCTTTATAAGGTATTATATAGTCCCCCATGAATTAATCCCTATTTGACATTGGATCCAGAAGGTTTCCCTCACCCTACCAGGATTATTAGTTCTCAAGCCATCCATCCTCAGGGTGGGAATGTGTGAGAAAGGGGAGAGTGGGCAAGGTAAAATTGGTGGAGGGGAGGTCTTCTTCCCTCCCACAGCTCCCTGATGTCTCAGCCAGGCACTCCCAGTTTGATGTTGGCCCAATTCCCCGTGACCAATGGGATACTTCAGTGAGACTGGGAGGGCTTCCAAATTAGAATTTATGGGATTAATGGTCTTTTCTTGGCAGGAAAATCTGTGCCCATTCTTCAATCTTTCCTTCTTTTTTTATAGTGCCTATCTCTAAAGCAGATCTCTCCTGAGAAGGCTTTTTGTAACATCTAGTGGGGTCCTGATCAGGGACCTCCTGATTGAGGGAAAAAGGGGGATGTTGGGATTGATCTTGTTCTCCTATAGTCACTTTCCTAACCCTGTGAGGACTACTGTTGTGAACCAGGAAGGGGGGTAGCCTGAACTAGGAGTTAGAAAGCCTAGGCTGTTGTGCTGGCTTTCAAACTAACTCACTGTAGAGCTTCAGTTCAGGACTGATGCTTTCTTCCCTTCACAACAGGAACATTTTGAGGAGTGAATGAGATAATATGTGTGAAAGTAGCTTGAAACATTGTTGTACAAACATCAGGTGTTATAACAAAGGGGTGACAGAGGAAAAAGTTCATTAGAAGAAAAGGTAAATAAGGGGAATGTTGGGCAATCAGGAGCTGAGATACTATACATGCTGCTGATTGGTGGCCGTTCTGTATATGTCTTTGGTCCCATTCCTTCTGTGGCTCTCAATATGCAATTCATCCTCCTATATGACCCTTTATTCACAATCCCAAGGTCTCCCACAATTTTTCTGGTTGTTTTTTTCTCTCCATTTTCTTTCCATTTTCCTTTTGTCTCCCCTATCCTTTCCCCTGGTCTATTGGAAGGAAAAAAAAAAAGGTACTGAATTTGGAATCAGATTGCCTTAATTATGATGTCAACTTTTCTCCTTACTAACTGAATGCTTGTGAGAAAGTCATTAAATCTCTCTGGCTCTTAGTTTTCTCATCTGTACTTTGAGAGGATGAATTGGATGATCTCTAAGGTCCTTTTTAGATATAAATCTGTGATTCTAAGTTCTTTCCCCAGATCTGGTTTAAAGACCATTCAATGGGCTTAGCAGTGCCTCTAAGAAACTATGTCCTCCATGGCTCTCTTCAACAATGATATGTTTCAAACCACCTCCAATTGTTCACTGAAGAAAGCCATATACACCCAGAGAGAGGGATGCGAAATGTGGACCACAACATAACATTCTCATACTCCTTGATTGATGTTTGCTTACATTGTGTTTCCTTTATCTGATATATCGTTTGTGTAGATAAGATTTTTCTTACACACCAATGATAAGTTTGGAAATATGTATACATATATTCGATTTGCCAATATTTTAACATAATTAACATGTAGTGGATATCCTGCCATCTAGGGGAGGGGTGGGGAGTTGGGGGGAAAATTTGTAACGGAAAGCTATGTAAGGGTTATTGTTGAAGAATTACCCACACATATGTTATGCAAATAAAATAAAAATTTAAAATAAAAAAAAAAAAAAAAAAAAAAGAAACTATGTCCTCAGGTGAAACATCTCTAGGTTTTAGTCATAATTTATAAAATAAGGATCTGATACTATCTTAAGTTTCCTTTCAGCACTAAAATTAACCAACCAACCAACAAGGATTTTAAAGTACTTACTATGTGTCAGGTACTATGTCATGCAATGGAAATACAAAGACAAAAATAAAACAGTTCCTGCCCTCAAGGAGCTTGCACTCTATTGGGGTAGACAACTCATAAAACATAAACATATACAAATATATATACAATGTAATGTTTTGAGGTGAAGACACTAACAAATGGAAAAGGGAGAAAACCAGGAAAAGCTTCACATAGAGGACAATTCTTAGAGGAAATGAGGGCTCTCAAGAGGTGGAGTTAAGGAAATAGTGCATTCCAGGAATGATCAGTGTAAAGATATGGAGATAAGATGAAGTGTCCTACTCCAGAACTGATGAGATTGGCAACCACTTGGATAAGTGGACTGACTGAAAGAAGACTAAGATAAGATTGAGGTTGCAAACCTGGTTGATTAGAAGGATGGTGTTCCCTTTCACAGAAGCAATACAATTTGGAAGACAGGTGGGTTTGGGGCAAAAGATAATGAGTTTCATATTGGACATATTAATTTTGGGGTGTTTATGGGACATTCAGTTTGATATATCTGACAAGTCTTTGGAGCTCAAGTGAGTGACCCAGGACTAAATATATAGATCTGGGAGTCATCTACATGAGATGATAAACCCATGGGAGCTGATGAGATCACCAAGTGAAAGAGTATAGAGAAGAGAAAAGGGCCTAGAATAGAGAGCCCTTTTGGAGGGGGGAGCTCACACTTATATGGTATGTCCATATGGATGATGAACCAGTGACTGAGAAGCAGGAGAAAAAAGAGGGAGCAGTATCCAAGAAAAACCTACAGATGAGAAAGTATCCAGGAGGAGAGCTAGTTAGCATCAAATGCTACAGAAAGGTTTAAAAAAAAATGCCAACAGATCTGACAATTAAGAGATTATTGGTAGGGGCAGTTGGTGGTGCAGTGGATAGAGCACCAGCCCTGAAGTCAGGAGGACCTGAGTTCAAATCTGGTCCCACACATTTAACACTTCCTAGCTGTGTGACTCGGGGCAAGTCACTTAACCCCAATTGCCTCAGCAAAAAGCAAAAAGCAAAAAAAAAAAAAGGAGGGGGGAAAGGGGGAGAGAAAGAGAGATTGGTAACTGGGGGGGGGGGGGGAGAAGAGAAGTTTCATTTGGATGACAGGGTCAAAAGACAGGTTCCAAAAGGAATGACAAGTTGCTGAGAGGAAAGGAAGTTGAAGCAACAAACAAGAGTTGGTTTTTTTTTTTCCCTTTCCTAGGAGTTTGTTGTGAAAGAGAAGAAAAATATAGGACAATAGCTTAAGGGGATGGCAAGGTCTAGTGAGTATTTCTTAAGGATGGTGAAGACTTGAGCATATTTATAGACAGCAAGGAAGTAGCCAGTAGATAAGGAGGCTAAAAATTAGCAGAAGTAGGGAGGGCAGGGAATTATTGTGGCAGACAGTTTTCTGAAGCAATGAAAAGGGATGAAGCCAAGATCATCTGGTCCATTCCTCTACCCCCCAAAAATGAATTCCACCTTCCAGATCCCTGGACAGTGACTATCCAACCACTGATGAGAATCTCATCACCTCCAGGGAAATCCAATTTTTTTTTGCCTAAGCACATTTGAAGGACCTGCCTCCTTCATTTAAGAGGCCCAACTGGGTGAGCATAGGGAAATAAGAGAGTTGCTTCTAGAAATATTAAGTTGTCTTTGATGTTCTGGCTACCCTAATTAAGTGGAGAGTGACACAAGAAACCAGGTGACTGACAGAGGCCAGATTCCATAGCTTCTGGGAAAGAGTACCTGTCTAAGAATAATATGGATGGAGGGAGGATGAGTTGTAGTATACCAGAGGTAGACCTTCTATAATTTGGAAGCTGAAGGAGAATGAAAATTCTAAGAGAGAATTAGAGATTGGGGTACCTCTTCTTGGGCTGCTTTCTCTGTAGTGCTAAAATTAGATCTTGTGTGCATCTCCCTTGATTCAAAAAATATTGAAGAGGAGGACCCTGGTCACTCTATTCCCTTCAGGTACTGGATACATACATTCATGGGATATAGAAGATATAGCCACCTGGAGTAGGAAAAGCAGTCATTTTCTACCCTTCCATCTAAGAACCACAAATTCTATACTTTTCTATTGGGCCTCATCTTTCCTTCTCCCACTTGCTAGTTTATCAGTTGCTGAGACAAAAACCTTTAAAAGGATCTGACTTATCTGTACTCTTCTTAATATAAGTAAGGAATTAAATTCTGGGTAATGACCTGGAATTCTAAGGGTACCCACAGATGGCTTCTTGGAATCAGACTATGTGTGGGCAGGTTGCCCACTGAAAACAACAGTGTTAAGCTGCTCCTCTTGGATTATGTGGCTTTGAACAAATTACTTCAGTTCTCTCAATGAAGAAAAAGAAGAAAGAAGAAGGAAGAAGGAAGAAGGAAGAAAAAGGAAGAAGAAGAAGGAAGAAGAAGGAAGAAAAAGGAAGAAGAAGGAAGAAGAAGGAAGATAAAGGAAGAAGGAAGAAGAAAAAGGAAGAAGGAAGAAGAAAAAGGAAGAAAAAGGAAGAAGAGGAAGAAAAAGAAGAAGAAAAAGGAGAAGGAGAAGGAGAAGAGAAAGAGGAAGAGAAAGGAGAGGAAGGGGAGGGGAAGGGAAAGAAGGGGAGGAGAAGGGGAGGAGAGGGAAGAGGAAGAAAAGGAAGTCTCCTTAAAACCTCGATGAACAGGGGAAAACAGGCAGAGCCACAATCCATGACTTTAGGAGCTCAGGTGTGGATGGAGAAGGCATCATTTAGGAGGAGCAGAATGATGAGGGGGAGGGATCAGATCAGCGCAGATGGAACAGGCAGGACAGTGGTGCTGTATTTGGGTACCTGTTGGTCAGAGTCTGAGGGGGGAGGCCTACAGGGACATGTGTTAGCCTGAGTGTGACTGGATGATGGCATACTCCACCAGTTCTCCAGGGGTCCTGGTTCCAGGCGAGGACTCCAGGACAATCGTATCCAGCTCTGCATAGTGAAGGTCTGTTTCCTCAAGGTCTGAAAGCTATAGATAAGGTGTGGGATGGGGAATGAAATGAGGGTGGTGAGGTAGGAGGAAGGGAAAGGAGGAGTAGAGGGGATGTGATTGTGAGGGTCACATGGAAAAGAGAAGGAGCAGTCAGTGAGGGACAGTGAGGAGATGAAGAGCATGAGAAGGAGAGGGAAGAGGTTTTGGTGGGGGAAAAGAGAGAGAGAAACAGTCAGTGACACTAGAAAGGTGGGAAATTTAGAAAAGGTTAGTAATTCT
Organism: Myrmecobius fasciatus; assembly: GCA_023553655.1. NCBI lineage: Eukaryota > Metazoa > Chordata > Mammalia > Dasyuromorphia > Myrmecobiidae > Myrmecobius > Myrmecobius fasciatus. Next base: position 163,681 of record JAJPUD010000338.1, on the reverse strand, counting down.
CCATGGAGCAAGGGGTCCAATCTTCGGCTTGCTTGTGTCCAGCCCTAAGGCTGTCTTTCCTGGGGAAGTAGAATGGCCCCTGCCACGGGCACCAGGGGAAGGTACTGGTGTTGGTGATGGTGACAGAGGTAATAGTAGTAGCAATATTTATGTAACACTTAAAGGTTTGCAAAGTACTTTACATACACAATCTCCTTTGTTCTTTATAACAACCCTGTTAGGTAAGTGCTGTTATTATCATCCTGTTATTATTAGTATAAAATCCCGAGAGGTTAGGCAACTGGCCTTCAGGCACACCTGGGGAGTGTCTGAGGTGAGAGCTAAGCCCTGCATCTCTATCCACCACGCTATAGTGTCTCCGGATAAAAGAAGACCAATCCTTTCTTCTGCATTAGGTACAAAGTTGGTATTGCATTCATAATGGGGCCGTTTCAAAACTGGAAACGAGCTTAGAAATGATCTGGTCCAACCTCCTCACTTAGTACATGATAAACGTATTATCATACGATAAATCACTCATATGACCTCAAAAGTCACAGGACTGGAAGTGATGTTCCCAAGAACACATTGATCATCGGCAAGGCAGGACTAGAACTCAGCTCTCTTGATTCTGGGCCTTTGTGTGCTACACTGCCTTCCCACTCATTTTTGTCCCTACTTGTCTTGGTGGGCCTAATTTCTCTATCAGATTAGGAGTTTTCTAAGGTAGGAATCTCTGAGCCATAGGGTCTGGAGCAAGGAATTTTATATTATGGTTCCATCTATGCTGCTAATCATCCATGTGACTTTGAGCCTGTTTTCTTATTTCTGAAATATAGGCACCAAATTAAATGTCCCCTTCTGGCTCTAGCTTCCACATATCCAGTGATCCCATTCTTTTGCTTGCTAGATTTCTCTCTGACACACTCCCTATTCCCCTTCCTACGCTTGTGCCCTCCCACAGTCTCCTAAGCCCATTCCCCAGCATCCAGGTCAGGAGGATACTGCCTGATCTCCCCAGAGCGCATTCACATTTCTCCAGGAGACCACCGAGTCTGGACTGCGGGGATTAAGGAGAATGGGAAAGGACTGGGATCCATATTGGCACAGGAAGGAGGGGAGGGGTACATGCCAACCAGAGAAGACCACTGCAGTGGGCAGATGCCTTCAGGGTGGGCTCTTGGGTCCAAGTAACTTTCTCATCATTCCTTGACTTGGCAGGGGGTATTATAGGAAGAAGGCCCTCTATATATTGCTACAGCATCACAGAGAGAACATCAGAGGTAATCTAGTCCAGCCCGTACCTGTGCAGAAGCCTTCTCTCCAATACCTCTGACAGGTGGTGGTCATCCAGCCTCTGATAATACATTTCTAATAATGAGCAATGCAAGATCTCTTGAGGCAGCCCATTCATGGTGGGGCAGTTTTAATTATTAAGAAATTTCTCCTTAGGAGCAGTGAGGTGACACAGTGGAAAAACACTGGCCCTGGAGACAGGAGGACCTGAGTTCAAATTCAGCCTCAGACACTTGACACTAGCTGAGTGACCTTGGGAAAGTAACAACTCACTTGCCTCATTCCCTCCCCAAATCCTCCTCATTTTAATCCAAAATCTGCCTTCTTACAGCTTCCTCCTATTTGAAGTCTCCAATTGCCCTGCTTTCCTCCTCTCTCTCTCCCCAAATGTTGAAGTCTTCCCTCTCTCCTCCCCAGTACCCTTACCCCCACCTTCCTGCACACACTGATGACCGGGAGACATTGCAGGGCTAAGTTTAGAGCAATTAACAACTCTGGTTCCTTAGGAGAGAAAATCACACCTCGGACACCTTCTCCTCCTGCAGCTCCCATCTGCCATATGCAGCCCCTTGGGACATCTATTTTTCCAAAGGAAGGAAAAAGAAAGACGTCACTGGTGGAAGGAGGTGGGGGTTAGAGGCCATAGGGCTCAGAGATAGAGGAAGAACAGGAATGGGAAGAATTAAGCATCTCAGGGGCAGAAAGAAGCCTCAGAGATAATCTAACCCTGCCCCTACCTGAACAAAAACCTCATCCTTCAAACTCTACCACATCCTGCTCTTGAAGACTCTCTTACTTCCAAGAGCAGTCCCATTCTACTTTGGGATAGATCTAACTGATAAGAAATTTTTCCTAACATAGAAACAAATTTTGCTTCTCTGCAGTTTCTACCTGTTTCTCCTTGTTCTGTCCTCTGAGGCCAGATGTGTCTACTCACTTTTCCACGTGGCACTCTTTCCACAGTGTTCCCCCTGAGCCTTTTCTTTTTCCATTTGAGCATCCACACTGATCCTCACGGTCTGAACTTAAGGCTATTTTTGGTTATTCTCTTCTGGATACTCCTCAGCTTGTCAGTGCTAACAAGAGACCTAGACCTGAACCCAGCATTCCAAGTATGGCCTGATCAGGACAGAATATTGCAGCACTATTAACTTGTACCTAGGAATTAATACAATTTTTTTTTTGTTTTTGTTGTTGGTTTTTTTGTTTTGTTTTCATCAATTCCAGCAGTTATTGATGCCAGGATCAAATATGAAGTTCTCTTTGTGTTTTTAAAATCCTCCACAACTTGGTCCCATCCTACCTTTGCAGTATTCTTACTTGTTCCATCTTGCCATGTACTTGCCATGTACCTTGTCAGGTACTTGTCATGTACACTGGCCTCCATGTTGTTCCTTGATCTAGACATTTCATCCCTTAATTCCTTGCATTTTTATTGTTGTCTCCCATGTCTAGAATTTTTTCCTCTTATCTGCCTTTCAATTTTCCTGGAATTTCTTCAAATCTCAGCTATAATATCCCTTTCTTCAGTCCCTCTTAATGTTAGTGTCTTTCCCCTGTTATTTGCCATTTACCCTGGATGTATCTCGTTTGTATATAGTGATTTTTATGGTGTTTCCCCATAAGATGGTGAGCTTCTTAAGAGGAGAGACTATCTTAACTTTCTTTGTATCCCCAGTGCTAAACACAGTGTCTGGCACTTAGTAGGTGCTTAACAAATATTTGCTGATTGACTCTTGAATCATTCTGAATTTATAATCCTCTAAAAACCCAGGCTTTTTCAGATGAACTTGTCTAGTTATGCCTCCTTCATTTGTGAAGATGATTCTTTGAACCTGTTTTTGGTACTTTACATTTCTATACCTCTTCCTCACCTCATTAAATTTTCTTCAATTAGAGCAGGGAGTTTAACATCTTGTTAAGAAGACAGAAGATTGTGGACAACTGTGACAAAGTGAAATGAGATAGGTAGATCGATCTCATTAGAGAAGTGGGTTTCACCTTGGGGCCTTTTGTCTTATCTGCCTCAATCTATTTAATAAATTAAACTTCGCCTCAGAAGCCAGTTCAGAGAATGATTCAGAGAAATAGAGGAAGATATATCAACAGCAAGGTGAAAAGTGTGTTGGCTGATTGTAGGTGCATTTTAAATTGTTGTTTGTTAGTATTTAATCACAAGGGTTGGCTATGAGATCTACTAAAAAGAAAGACTAAAAAGAAAAGACATAAGATTGTGGAACTGACTTCAGGGAAATATAGGGGACAATATGAATGTTGCTGTTACTTTTGTGTTTCGATGTTCATAGATGTGTGTTGTTGTTCAGTTGCTTCAGTCAAGTTTTGCCCTTCATGACCTCATTTGGAGTTTTTTTTGGCAAAGATACCGGAATGGTTTGTCACTTCCTTCTTCAGCTATTTTATAGATGAGGAAACTGAGGCAGATAGGGTTAAGTGACAAGGTCACATAACTAGTACATGTTTGAGGCTAGATTCCTGACTCCAGGCTGGTGTTTTAAATATATATATAAACATGGTACTGATAGAAACAAGTCGTTCTTTGTCCTAAAGGAGAAAGAAAAAGGATTGAGGAAAAGCAATTTTTTTTTTTTACTCCAAAGTATGGAAAGTAGCATTTCTTGAAAGAATGGAAATGAAGAAAAAGGATTCAGAGACGTAGAGGGAAAGTTGGTTGTGACCCAGTGAAGGAAAGAAAGAAGGAAGAGCACTGAACATTTGGAACTATGTTATGGGCTCTTCTAGCCATCAGGAGCTGAAGCCTGTTGGAAGAGGCAATTTCTTGTGTTCCAGGAAATGATTATATAGATCTTTAGGTACTGCCCCGTGAGAAGTAATCTAGTAATGTTAGAGGAAGTAATGTTGGTGATGACTGGTGACTTCTCATTCAGGGATATTGAAGTACCTATTGATAGACTTGAAATCAACAACAGAGAACTCTTCCACCTTCATGGGGCTTCCATCTGAGATGTGGCCAAGAACTGTCACTTTTGATGATTGCCCCCTATTTGTAGTGATTCATGTGGGGGCAAATAATTCCACCAGAAAGAACTTAGAATATATTCTTAATGATTTTGAAATCCTGGGCAAAAAAAACAAAACCAGAGGTTTTCAGGGGTGTAGGTGATATTTTCATCACTCTCACTTAAGAAAAAAGAAGAGAAGGACTTTGGAAGTGAAAGAATAGCTAAAAGGATGGGATCTGAGAATGAGAGTTAAGTTTCTGGACCATATCTTAAATATAGCAATGAGGGCCTCTTGGTAAGGGCAAGACCACTTGACAAGGCTAATAAAAACATATTCATCTAGAGTCTTATGAATCTAATCAAGACAAGTTTTAAGTTGAAAAGAGACAGGGGTAGTAGTGGAGGGCAGGGGGAATGAATTGTGTGGACAACACAGAAAGAAATGCCCAGTAAGATAACATCAGCATTAATGGGAGATAATACCCAAGAAGAATGCCAGCAATAAATCACATTGCTTCAGATATTTATAAACAAATGAAAATTATGGATAAAAATGAGGCAAACTAGAGATTCCAATGCCAGAAAGCAAATTGGTAGGATAGGAAGTTTGAAATTTGAATAAATGAACTAATCAAAAGGAATGATATCAATAAAATTAAGGATGCGGACCAGCATTGTATATTGAGAATATATATTCATTTAAGAAATCCAGAAGCCTGAGGAGAGAAGTATGGTAGAGAGTGTTTGTATGAGCATCAATAGAGATAAGAAACAGAAGCAATTTTATTGTGGGGATCTACTTAAACTAAAGAAAGAATTAAGATTTTAGGATATTATAGCTCTTATGGCTTCTATTTTTATGTGGATGATTCTGGCTTTGGAGGTAGAGGACTAGGTTTCAGTACCATGTCTAGCTTTGTGCTATCAGTGTGATCTTAAATAGATTACTTAGCTTTCTTGAGTCTCAGTTTCCTCAACTATAAAACAAGAGGGTTAAACTAAATTGTCTTCAAAGTCCTATGATTTAATATATCCAGATCCTTTATCTTTCCTGAGTTATAGTTCTGTATCTCCAACTGCTTATTGGACATCTCCAACTGGATGCCCCATAAATATGGAAAACTTAACATGTCCAAAACAGAACTTATTCTCTTTTTCTCCAAAACCCAGCCTTCTTCCTAACTATACATATTGATATCATATGAGAGCACCATCATTCTGTCAGCTCTCCAGGTTTATATATTTAGAGTTATCCTCATCTCTTTACTTTCCCTCATACCTTATCTCCAAAATCAGTTGCCAAGGCTTGAAGGTTTTACTCCTAAAATATCTGTCTCATCTGTCCCCTTCTCTCTAGTCACAGAACTACCAGAATCTTATCACTGTTCCTCCTCCTTTCTTCTGTTCCTCCTCCTCTTCCTCTTCTTTCTTCTGTTCTTCCTCTTCCTTTCCTCTTCCCCTCCTCTTTCTTTCTCCTTCTCCTCTCCTCCTCCTACCTCCTTCCCCTCCTCCTCCTTCTGCCTCCTCTTTCTCCTTTCTCCTTTCCCTCTTCCTCCTCCCCCCTTCCTTTCTCCTTCTCCTCCCTTTCCTTCATCCTCCTTCCTTCTCCTCCTTCATCATCATCTTCATCTTCTCCTCCTTTTTCCTCTTCCTCTTCTACCTCTTTCCTCATCTTTCTTGAGTTTTATTGTACTATTTAAACTATGTTTTGATACTCTAGAATCCATTCTCCAATGTACTCAATAAGTTTTGGTCTCTCACTTGAAAACTTAAAGACTTGAACCCAGCATATGCCAAATAAAGCTCATTCAATTTTTGAGTGATTCTAATATTAGAAAGATTTTCTTGAAACCAAGCAGAAGTCTACATGTTTGCAACTTTCAGCCATTTTTATAAACAAAAAGCTAATGTGTATTCAATGAACCTCATCACTTCTAACCTGAGTTATTGTAATAGCTTCCCAGTGGTTCTATCTGTATCCAGGATCACTCTGCTCCATTCCATTCTTCACACAGCTGCCAAATGAATTATCCTAAAACATAGATCTGACTACATTATCTTTCTTCTCAAGAAACTCCAATAATATGATATTTATTGCCACTAGGATTGAAATTTAAAACCTTTCACAATTTACCCCCCCCCCAGTCTTCCTTCCCAAGCCTATATATCATTCTCTTTTTCATTCAAACCTAACTGGACTATACATTTTATTCCCTATTTTGTCTCTGTTGTTTTGGACCAGCTGTCTCCTTAGACTGAAATGAGCTCCTTCCTTACCTTTGCTTCTTAGAATCTCTTTTTGTTGTTCTGTAGTTTATAGTCATGTCTAATTCTTCATGACCTCATTTGGGGTTCTCTTGGCAAAGATACTGCAGTAGTTTGCTGTTTCTTTCTCCAGCTCATTTTGCAGATGAAGAAACTGAGACAAACAGGGTTAAGTGGTCTTGCTCAGGGTCACACAGCTAGTAAGTATCTGGGACCTAGGATACTTCAGATCTCAGCTCACTGCCAATTCCTACACAAAGTCTTTCCTGATTTCCCCAGTTGCAAGTGCCCTTCATGCTGAAATTATATTTTGAATTTACCAAATTGATCTTTACACATTGTTCCCCCCCAATAGAATATAAATTCCCTGAGGGCAAGGATTATTTCATTTTTGTCTCTGTATTTTCTAAGGCTAAGCACATAGTAGGAGCTTATTATGTGTTGCTGGATTGATAGATAGTACTTAATACAAGTAGGGTATAGTAGTGCTGACACATGATTTTGACTATTTGCACATTTGCTGGTGCTTTCTGTCAAAAGCAAGGTGATTGATAACATTTGTTATCAATGATAATAATATTCATGATAATCTCATCCTTCAAAAATAAGGAAGCAATATATGGGAAAATGTTATTATAGAGTAGATTTTGAACAAGGAGAGAACGTTTGCCATGGAAACCTTGGGAGCAAGTGACTTTTCCATCATTCATGACAAAGTAAAGGAAATCCATGCTAGATTTTGAGGGAGATGACTCCTAAGGTTCCCAGGAAGCACAGTAAATTGCAAAGGGCAAATTAGCACAAGAGGAATGGGGAAATCAAGAATAAAATTCTGAAGACACAAGGAGAAATTATTCTAATTAGGGGGAAAACTGACTAAAAGAGACTGATATAGACACATTGGGAGCTCATTGGAAAACTCAGATTTTAAAAACACAAGTTTAGGAGATGGAAGCAAGGACTTTTGAAGAGGAATATGAGAGTCCTGTGTTCTTTAAAGAATACTGTCAAGAATGTTAAAGCCCAGAATGGGCTTTGAAATCCCAACTAAACCCCCCTTTTATTGGATGCTTTTCCTAATCCCTCTTAATCCTAGTGCCTTCCCTCTGTTAATTATTTCCCATTTATCCTATCTATAATTTGTTTGTATATGTTTGTTTGTATACTGTTTTCTCTAATAGATTGTGAACTCCTTGATTGCAGGGATTAACTTTTGCTTTTTTTTTTTTTTTTCTTTTATCCCCAGCATTTAACATTGTACCTGGCTCCTTGCATCCACTTAATAAATGTTTATTGATTGACTGATTGAGTCTGGCAGTGAATCCTAGGAACAACAAAAGGACAGTCTCCCATGCCTGGAAAACTCTCCCTCCTCATCACCCCTTCCTACCTTCCTAGTCTTCCCTCAAGTGTCAGTTAAAATCTGACGTTCATGAAGTCTTGCACAGTTCTCCTTAATCTTGGTGTTTTCTCTCCAAAGTAACTCCCAATTTATTCTGTCTAAATCTTATTTGTATGTATTTGCAGATTGTTTGGCCCATTATCCTGTGAGTTCCTTAAGAACAAGAACTCTGGGTTTTTTCTCACCAAATTATATTTTGAACTTTCTTTCTATCTCAAGTGCTTAGCACAGTGCCTGGCACATAGTAAGTACTTAATAAATGCTAGTTGACTTCAATTGACTTTTTTTTTTTTAAGAAAGCTATATTGGGGGGCAGCTAGATGGTGCAGTGGATAGAGCACCAGCCCTGAAGTCATGAGGACGTAAATTCAAATCTGACCCCAGACACTTAATATTCCCTAGCTGTGTGACCCTGAGCAAGTCACAACCCCAATTGCCTCAGCCAAAAAAAAAAAAAAAAAAGAGAGAGAGAGAGAGAGATAGAGAGAGATCGAAAGCTATATTGGAGCAAGAGGAAGATAAAAAGGTAAAGAACTTTTTTAGAGGGTGTGAAATAATAATAATGAATGATACTGACAAGGCTAAACTACTTAACTCTTCTTTTGATTTTCTTTTCTTCTCTCAAAAGAATGATCTTTGGATTGGGAAGGATAGAAGAAAAATGGTTACCAATGAGTGGAAACCTAAGATAAATGAGGAAACAACTAGCCAGATAGTATCTAGTTGTTCATAATGATTCCAAGTCACTAGTCCCAAATGTACTATGCCCAAGAGTACTGAAGCACTGTTACTAATCTTTGAAAGATCTTGGATGATGGGAGAAGTGCCAGAGGATTGGAGGAGGGTAAATGTCCCAATTTTCAAAAATGGGAAAAGGGTGGAATCCACAAACTGTAGAGCAATGAGTTTCCAAGTCTAACTCCTGATAAATTTTTAGGACACATTATTAATAATTAGGAGAGCATATGAGCACTCTGAAAAGGAAGCAGTGATCACTCAAAGCCAGTATGGCTTCAGAAAGACCAGGTCTTGCCAGATTAATCTAATTTCCTTTTTTTGATAAGGTAACTGGAGTGGAAGATAGAAAAAAGTTGTTGACACTAATAGTAATACTTAGATTTTCTTCTTTTCTTTGGGAAGCAATCAGGGTTAAGTGACTTGTCTCAAGTCCTGTCTTCAGGGCTGGTTCTCTATCCTCCACTGTATAATCTAACTGCCTCACTTAATAATTCTCTTAAAATGTCTTGCCCAGAACTGAACTAGTTCTCCAGATGTGGTCTGACCAGGACAAAATTTACTGAAATTCTCACAAACCTGGTTTTGGACCCTATGTCCCTTTTTTTTACTATAGTTTTAAGTAGAATAAACTTTTTGACTGATATGTCATACTGTTGATTATATTGAACTTGTGGACCACTGAAACCTCCAGATCCTTTTTCACAGGAATTTCTTTCTGGGAAACTATCTCTTACCTTGTATTTATGAAATTGATTTTTGAAACTCAAGTGTATAATTTTACATTTTTAAGTTTCATTTTCTTTGATTCAGCCATCATATTAACCTAGTGAGATCTTTTCAGAGCTGGGTTCTTTTATTCCCTATATTAGGAGTTCATTCAAGCTTCATGTCATCTGCAGATTTGACAAGCATGCAACACAAGTGATGGATAAAATTTTAAATAGTATAGGGATATTCCACTAGAGACCTTCCTCTCAGGTGACTTCAACCCATGAATGACTTCTCTTGGATGTGGCTTCAGTAGGTTCCAGATCCATATAAATATAATGTCCTGTAGCCTGGAGCTTCTTAAGCTTATTAGTAAATGTTTGATTTGTATACCTAATTTATATACCTATATACCTGGGATGTAATAAAAAAAAAATTTCATTACCAAAAAACGGATTGTGAGGGAAAAAGTTTATGAAGTCCTGATCTAAGCTACATAAATTGTCTTCTCTATAAGGACAGCATGAGAGAAAATCAGAGGCTTTTTTGAAATCTAAGTGTAAGTCACTTAACTTGGTAGGTTAACTTGATTGCCTCAAGAAAAAAAAAAGACAATTATAGGCAAAGTGTGAGAAAAATGGAGAACATTCCATATGAATTCTGGTTGAAATAATAGGAGATTTGAAAACTGGAGACAAGACTGTACTAATAATTGTTTAACAACTGGGCTCTCAGGAAAAAAAAAAAGTTTGGAAATACACTTTTAAGTTTGTCCTGCATTATTAACACTTTTTAAAGTCTAGACAATCATCAAAACAACAAACCAATCCCTAATGTATAGCAATTACTGATTTCTGAGGTATAAATGCTTGTCAAGAAAATTTAACAATGGTCTCTCACCATCAGAGCTGGCTCCAGCATACCCTAAGTAGAATAGAGAAAATTTGGGAGGGAAGTCCTTTATAATGAGACTGGGAGTCCCAGCCCCTAAGGAATTAAGAGAGGAGATAATAAAAATCACCTGAAAAGATCTAGGGCACTCTACTCAGAGAACAGCAATGGGTTGGTAGTATGCATCATAGTACACAACTCTCTTCTATCCATTCCACCTTGAAGAATTTTTCTTTATTCTAGCTCTTTCCCTCCTATTATAGAGTTTTCCAGTCATTCTATTTAGAACTAAGAAAGGACCTTAGAGACCCAACTATGTCATTTTACAGATAAGGAACTGGAGAACCACGGGTGGGGCATGACTTGCTTAAAGTCACACAAGCTAGCAGGCAGCAGAGCTGGGCCTTGAACTCATGTCCTTAGACTGAATTCAGTATGCATTAGACTATAATATCCCTCCAAGTAAGAATGTGGCTGTTTTTTGTTTGTTTGTTTTTAATTCATTAAATCACAATACCCAAACATTGTTTCTTAAATTTTTCTTGTCAGTTAACAAGCATTTATTTTCTTTTCCTCCTATAGTCCCTTATTAGACAAACAAAAAACAAATGTCAGTCAAGCAAAAAAAAAAAAAAAAAAATTCCTGCATTGGCCAAGTCCAAAAAGTATATCTAATTGGGCATCTTGAGTCTGTCACTTCAACCTAGCCCAGTGTTTTATACACAGCAATCACTTAAAAGTGCTTATTAAATTGAATATTCATAATCAGAATTTACAAATTGCAAGATAGCCTAAAGATCCTACTCTCACCACTTTTGTAGGAGGAGGCTACAGAGGACTAAGTTACACGAATGAGTAGTAAGCCCAGAGGCAGGATTCAGATCTTTGTCTTTAGATTCCCAGCATAGGGAATTTACTACTCTAGATCACCATTGAGATCTTGGCTGGACTTCAATCTAGCAGGAGGCTAGAAGTGGATTTTGGCACTCGACCTTGGAATGCTGGGTTGGAATGACTATGGAATATTTGGGGAGGCTTATTTCAAATTATCCCCTCCTGAACCTCCTGAAGAGGAAACTCTTTCCCTCTGCTGTTGCCTGACCATCAAAGTAGTGCTGGACTTTTCCAGAGGAGGCTACCTTTAGTCTCCAGCCTCTTTAGGGCTGACCCTAATTACTCTATTCAAGTGAGGGAGGTGCAGCTTTATTTAGATCAATCAGTCAGTCAGCAAACATTAAATGTTTACTAAGTGCTAGGCTCTTAGGGACAACTAAATGGTGCAATGATTAGAGCAGCAGGCTTAGAGACAAGAAGATCTAAGTTCAAATCTGGTCTCAGACACTTATTAGCTGTCTGACAGTCAGTTTGCCTCAATTCCTCATCTGTAAAATGGGAACACACTGGAGCAGTATCTTTGCCAAGAAAACCCTGTGGGGTCACACAGAGACAGGACTGAACAACAACAACAACAAAGTGTCAGGCACTGTGTTAAATTTCGGGGATACAAAAAAGGACAAAAAGAGTCCCTGCCCTCAAGGAGCTTACATTCTAATTGGGGAAGGGATATGTCAACAGATGAATACATACAGCAGGATAAATTAGGGTTAATCCCAGAGAGAGTGCAGTGCACTAATATTAAGGAGGTCTGGGAAAGGCTTCTTACCCAAGCATGCATTTTGGCTGAGACTTAAAGGAAGCTAAAGAAACCACAAGATAGAAAGAAGGAGGGAGAGAATGCCAAGCCTGATAATTTAGACTGCTTCTTCTCGGGGGCAGTTACTGTGGTGTAATAGAAAGAGCAAAAGCTCTGGAGTCATGGGACCCTGATTCAAATTCCATCTCTAAAGCAGTGGCTTGTTGTTGTTTTGTCCTTCGTTCTCATTCAGGGAGGTAATGTATGACATGCAAGTGAATTAGATTTGAGTGAGGAAGGGCTGATAGAGCATTGCACCTGGAGTTGGGGAGACCTGAGTTTAAATCTGGTCTGACACTAGCTGTGTAACCTCTGTTTGCTTTAGTTTCCTCATCTGTAATGTGGGGATAATAACAGTGGCCACCTCCCAGGATTGTTAAAAGAATCAAATCAGTTAATAATTGTACAGTGCTTAGTATATAGTAGTTGTTTAATAAATGCTTGCGTCCTATCTATGTGATCATGGTCACTTCTCTTCCCAGAGCCTGCCTATAAAATGAGGGAATTGGGTTAGAAGACCTATAAGATCTCTTTAAACTTTAGGTCTATGGTCCTACAAATTCAGGGGGAAAACACTGCCTTGTAATAGGAAGAGAATAAAAAGGGGACTGGATTTTACAGTAAGAGGCCCAGGACTTTTGAATCCCAGTTCTTCTATTTATTACTTGTGAAACCATGGTCAAAGTGCCTCACTCTTGTGAGCCTCAGTTTCCATGTTCGTAAAATGAGGGAGGGAAGTTAGGTTCGATCAAAGCTTCTTAAACTGTGGGTTACGACCTATATGGGGTTGTGTAACTGAATGTGGAGGTCATGAAAAATTTGGCAAGAGTAAAAGGTTTCTGAATACAGCAATCAAACATTAATTCAAAATCAAACATGTAATGAATCTGAGGTTTTCTGGCACTGCTGGTCTGTGTTACCTCCTGCAACTTAACGGCAGCCTTGGTTCTGAATACACAACGCGCACACCTTGTGCTATGCATGCACAAACACTGCCAGAAGCACCTTGGCTCAGACTCGAGAAAGGGATGCATAAAAATTTTGGGGGTGAGTGGAAAATTTTTAAGAAGCCCTAGACTAGAAGACTTCTACCTAGAAAGCTAGGGTCTTCCCAGCTGTATCAATGGCAGCTTCCCTCTGGCGGCTAGGGTAAGGGGCGAGGACTGGGAAGAAGGATGGACACACTAGCTTCCCCCTCAGTGGAACTGAGGGAGCATCGCCCCTGACAGGAGATCTGCTGAGCTAGGCTTGGCAGTCCGGGGGAAGTTGCCTTGCCATCCCCGGCCCCGGCCCGGCTTGTGCTTCCCCGGCTTGTGCTTCCCCGCCTTCCCGGGGCCTCGCCATTCTGAGCAGCGCTGGGTTTCAGCCTGGCTCACTCTCTCTGCTTGTTGGGAAAGAGAATTGATGACAACATCAATAAAACGTCTTGTATACAAGCTGCGCTGCCAACAAGCCCAAGTGTTGCGGATAAATCATCAGTTCCCAACCCCGGTAATTGCTCTGTAAACCAAAAGGAATTACATTTCTTTCGACAACATTCGGTGCCTCCTTTCTCACTCCCCTTCCCAAGACAGCCTGGATGGGGAGTTGGTGGATGCCAGTTCTATTCCTTATTTTGCCACCAACCAGCTCTGCAGGTGAACAAGTCCTAAAGTAGGGCTTCCAAGGCCTGGGTTCTAATTTGCTTCAGTCAATAATACTGCGTGACCCTGAGTTAGTCACTTTTCTTGGGACCCCAATGTACTCACCCCTAAAAAGAGGGCATAGAACTGGTCCAATTCAGACATTCTAAGATCCTATGATACCAGCCTTTCCCTTTTACTCATCATCATTGCCTCCCAGATACACACTACAACTTGCTTCTCACGCCATCTTTTTTTTTCCTCTTTGTAGAATCAGTTTTCTTTTTTATTACAAACTTAGCAATCATCAACAAACACAAACATTCCAATTATATAAAGAACAAAGGATTGTATGTGAAACTATGGATTTATGTAAAGTTGGGTTTTTTAAATGAATATTATATTTTTAGAACTAAAAAGGCAATTACCCTGTTTGTCTGATAAACATGCCACATTCAAACACATCCTCCTTACAAAGAACTATAGTCTTCACAGTCTCATAGATTTAGAGCTGAAAAGAATCGTAGTAATTATTGACTTTGGACCCAGGTTCTCAAATGCTAGATCTTCAGGACCAGAGGTATCAAACATGTAGACCCACAGTCCTACAGAGAACAGCTGGAACAAGATTAAACAGTAGTTCTTATCCAATTTTAATGTATTGATATATTAATATATATATATATATATATATATAATGTTTTTTAAGTCAATATGTGGCCTACAGGGATCTTATGTTTTATTTTCTGACCTTTTCCCCATTTTGATTTGAGTTTGACACCCTTGCCCTGAACTATACCTCAATTTACTTGGGAAAGGTGACCACTGAAATTCACTCAAACATGGGAATCAGGTCTTCTCCAAACAAAATTATTGAGTTCTGATTGACCATAAGAATCAGCATGTGTATACATAACCAGTTAGATAGCTCAGTGGAAGGAGTGCTAGGTTTAGAGTCAAGATAGACCTAAGTTCAAATCTGTCCTCAGACATTTATTAGTCATGTGACCTTATTCGAGCCACTTAACGTTTATTTGCCTCAGTTTCCCCAACTGTAAAATAGGGATAATAGCAGAGCCTACTTTCCTGGGTTGTTGTGAAGATCAAATGAGATAATATTTATAAAGCACATAGCACAGTGCTTGTAACATGGTAGGCACCAGATAAATACTGTTATTACTATGACTTTATGTGATAATCTTTGCTGTAGTACATGCCTCCCAATATCCAGCTATATGGATAATCCAGTTGGGAAAAGGTAGGGAGAATGGAGGTACAGTTCTTAGTTCTATAACTTAATTGCTAGCCCTGTGACTCACTCATTAGTGATAACAGTAGGTCTGTTTCATTATTCTCAGACATTAGCTGTGCTACCTTAGGTGAGTCACTTAAACCTTTTTGCCTCAGTTTCCTCATCTGTAAAATGAACTGGAAAAGGAAATGGTATCTTTGTCAAGAGAACGAAAAATGAGGTCACAAGAACCATATGTAACTGAAACGACTCAACAACAAAAAAGTTGGTTAGGGACTGCAGGAGAATATCCATTAGGCTTGGGTGGAGCTGCTGTGAATTGTTAACTCACTTCTGATCTTTGGATCCTTCTTGGGTTCTTTCATCTACCAGTCAAAAATAAGTTAAAGCCCCTATATAACACATACTGGATTGCTTGCCATCTAGGGGAGGGGATAAGGGGAAGGAGGGAGAAATCTGAAATGCAAGGCTATGCAAGGATCAGTGTCAAATTATTCATGTACATGTTTTGAAAATAAAAAGCCTTAAAAATTAAAAAATTAAAAAAAAGAGAGAGAAGCAATGCAGTCAACTGGATAGAGAACTGGTCTTGAAACTGGAAAATGAGTGGATGCCCTTCAGTTGGGGAATGGCTGAAGAAGTTATGGTATGTAATGGAATATTATTGTTCTATAAGAAATGATGAGTAGGCTGATTTCAGAACAGTTTGGAAAGACTTACATGAACTGAAACTGAGTGGAGTGAGTAGAACCAAGAGAATATTGTATACAGCAACAAGAAGATTATGTGATGATCAACTGCGATGGACTTGGCTCTTTTCAACAATGAGGTGATTCAGGGCAAGTCCAATAGACTTGTGATTTTAAGAGCCATCCACATCCAGAATGAGAACTGTGGAAACTGAATGTGGATCAAAGTATAGTATTATCACTTTGTTGTTGTTGTTGTTGCTTGGTTTTTTTTTTTTTTCTTAATTTTCTTTCTTGTATATTTTTTAAACTTTTGATCTGATTTTTCTTATGCAACATGGCAAATATGAAAATAGATTTAGAAGAATTGCACATGTTTAACCTCTGCTGAATCACTTTCTGTTTTACAGAAGGGGGAGGAGGTGATAAATTGGGAACATAAGGATTTGTGTTGAAAATCATCTTTGCATTTATTTAGAAAAATAAAATACTATTAAAAAATAAGTTAAAGCCTTAAATCAGAAAAGAGGTACTAGCTTCTTTCTGTATGGGTTGGCAGTTAATTCCAGCATAGATGGAGAAACAGGGTGGCTTACAAGCAGGACAGGGGCAGCACAATCTAGGCAGCTAGTATTTATTATAAGACGGTGGCACTGGACTTGAAGTCAGGAAACCTGGGGTTCAAATTCTGCCTCAGATACTATCTGTGTGATCTGGGCAAGTTATTACTGTATGCCTCTCAGGCTCTCATCTGTAAGAAATGAGTAACCTAAAGGTCCTGTCTAGCGCTCACCCCATATACCTAGGCTAGCTGTGGAGATATCAGGAACAGAACAAGGCTTCTTAATGAGGAGTATGGCACAGGCATCTCAGGCAAAGAGGATTCAAACTCATTTCCAAGTTAATAGGATAGGAGAGTAGTTGGTGGTACTGCTTCCCCTGAGGCAGGGATGCATTATGAGCTCATTCAGGAGCTCAATGCCCTACGAACAAGGTAAAGACTTCCTGGCATCTCAGGATATGTAAAAGTTGGCATCTTGGGGCAGAGATGGACAGATGTGCCATTATCAGGGGCCCAAAAACCTATCTCGCTTACTAGTGCCAGGAGAGGATACATTATCTCTGGGCCCAGGCAGCTTGGCTGGGGTCTCCAGGCTGGCATCGGGTGGGTACCACCCACACATCCTGGTATCCATTGAAAGGAGAGTGAGATGGGCAAGGATGGCAGTCATTCAAGTGGGGCTGGGCCAGCTCGGCCTCTTGGGAGCTGGGCCATGGCTGGATTGCCAGAAGCCAGTTGGCATAAGGGTTGGGAAGTGGGGGATGAGGACACAGTGCATGCAGGAAGATGGTGAGGAGGGTAGAGAGGGGATTAGGGGACCCTCTCACCTGGCTCAGGCCTGGAGGCAGGGCTTAAGGCTCTACCAAGGCTTTTCTGAGCTCACTTCCAACAACAGAGTCCATGCTTCTGGAGGTTTTCACCCCTCCCTAAAAACAGCCCCGTACTCCAGAAAATTGTCTGAGATTTCCTTATTTGCCATGACGTGCAAGTGAATTGGATTTAAAGGAGGGAGGCTGTGCAGGGTCTCCTGCCTCACTTTCCCCTCCAGAGCCATCTGGGTCCAGGAGCCAGAGAGAGAGATCCACACAACTGGAGATGGCCCTGTATGAAATGGGAGATTCTGGGCTTTTTAAGCTAAGGTCTTCAAAAGTCTCCGTTTGACTAAGGTTGCACCCATTTGGTGATTAAAGATAGGTAGCAACTGAGGCAAAGAACCTCTTCTTTCACCTAGTCCAAAAAAAAAAAAAAAAAAAAACCTAAGTAAATAAATGAATGAATGAATTTGGGAGGGGAAGCCCCTCAGGATTTCTGGTTAGAGAAGAAATGACTGCTATTTACAATCAATCTGAGTCAATCAGGACTCGAACAATGACCAAATGGGGTTTAGCCTAGGATCTGTGGGCGGCCTATTAGAATCAGATTAGTTTTGGTTTAAGGCATGGTCCTTAAGAAAAATAGTCAGTAAATCCTGAGATATCTTGGGAGAGTTCAGAGGTGCAAAAGAAAGAAAAAAAATGTTTTTTAAGAGCATCTTAGATAAGGGTATGGTACCTTATGTGGACTGAAGGAGAAAGGGAGGGAAAAAAGAAGGGAAACTAGGACACAGAGGCTGCCATCCCCAAACCTAGCCCCCTGGGGCTCTAGGGAGCAGGTACTTTCTCCTCTCATCCCTTAGTCAGCCAAAGCAAATGGTTGGGTTTTTACTTTACTGGGTAGCAATGGGAAATATTAATAGCTTAACATTTATATAATGCTTACTCCAGGCGTTGTGCTAAACACTTTATAACTATTTCATTAGATCCTTACAACCCTGGGAAGGAGGTGCTATTATTATGCCCCTTTTACAGTTGAGGAAACTGAGGCAGACTGAGGTGAAGCGATATGCCCACAATCACATAGCTGGTTAGTGTCTGAGGCTGAATTTGAACTTGGTCTTCCATATTCCAGACCCAGCACCCTACTCACAAACCTTTTCTAGCAGATCTCTTTTTCTCCCACGACGCCTCAGAGCCTGGGGCTAATGAATGAGAATAATAAATGGGTGTGGTAGTCTGAACAAAGAAATAAAAAGAAAGCTCTTGGTGCTTCTGGTGAGGAGGAGGAGGAGGAGGAGCCCGGAGCTTTGGCCCTTTGCTCCCATGAGGAAGGGCTTCCTCCTGTTCTAGGATGTTCCTCAAGGCTCTTCCCCTAAATGAAGGTTTTCAGGAAATGCAAGAGTGAGGGTCCTATAATCGGTCCCTGCCATGTCCCTGGTGCAAGCTGTGGGCATTGAAGGCTGAACTGAGAGGATGGGTCTTTACCATTGCAGCTCTCACATAAGGGACTACAACTGACTTTAAACATTTACATACATCTATGGCTTAAGAGTTTCTCCTGAAGGATCTTGATTTAGTTCTCTTTTGTTGTTATTGTTATCATTTTTATTATTAATACAACTTTCCTCTGCAATTGCCTGGAGGAATCTTGGGAATGGGGCTCCAGATACACATTTTCCTCAGGCTTTCTGGGGAGGGAACTATAAGCCAAGGGGAATGAGAAAATATCTTGAAGTGGATTTAGACCCTTTGTATGATAAAAGTGACTGACATCAGTTACACAAACAAGACAAAAAAGCTCACATTTCCCGAGTCTACAGAGCATGGAAATTGTTTTTTTTTCCTGGGAGAACGTTTAGTTGTGACTCAGATGGACTGCTGTAGTTTGGAGGGGTCCTGTCTCTCTTCCCTCAGGTCTAAGGAACCTTAAAAAAAAAGGCATCAGTCTCTCCCCCGGCTTGCCTTTACCAACTTCTCCCATTGTATGGCCTTCCAGTCCTATTCTAAGAGAGGCAGAGTGGTTCTAAATCTGTTCCACTATATACAGTACATATTTACAAATGTATATACTGGGTCCTCCAGTAAACTGCAAACTTTTTTTTTTTTTTTTTTAATGCAATTGGTGTTAAATGACTGGCTCAGGATCACAACTAGTAAGTGTTAAGTGTCTGAGGATTACCTCCTGATTCTCCAGTAGGTACTCTTATCCACTGCACCTAATAGCTGCCCCCAGACTGCAAATATCTTAAGGGCAGGAACTGTTTCATTTTTAGTAAATGAGTGTTTAATAAATGCTTGTGAATTAATTGACTTATCTATCCTAATTCACACTCTCTCTCTCTCTGTGTCTGTCTGTCTGTCTCTCTCTGTGTGTCTCTGTCTCTGTCTCTTTCTCTCTTTGGTGAGGCAATCAGTCCCAAAGCTAATAAGTGTTAAGGGTCTAAGGTCACATTCAAACTCAGGTCCTCCTGATTCCAGTACTGGTGCTCTGTCCATTGTACCACCTACCTGTCCCCATTCTCATTTTATAAAAAAGAAGCTAAATCTAAGGTCCAGAAATGAAATGTCTTGTTTAAGGTCACAAATCTGGTCAGTAGCAAGGTTGGCATTTGACCCAGGGTTCTTAACTCATGCTGACATATGATTCGTATTACCTACCTAAGATACTCAACTAGCAAGGTGTCCTCAGGGGAGTGTTCTCATTCAAAATCTAGACCGAAGGTCCTTAACCTGGGGTCTTTGGATAGATTTCAGGGAGTCACTGAATGTGAATAGGGGGAAAATTATATCTTTATTTTCACTAATCTCTAACTGAAATTTAGCATTTCTTTCAATTATGAATATAAGTAACAGATCATTATTATTCTGAGAAGGGTCCTGCAAGCTTCATCAAATTCCAAAGAGGTTGACAGGGAAAAAAAACAAAAAAAAACAAAAAAACAAAAACGTTAAGAACCACTGGAGAAATTATATGCTAAAACATTTACCCACAGGAAGAGACAGGCATTTTTTTCCCCCAACCTGCTTCATCACTCCCATCCCCTCCCTTTCTTATCCTTTGAATCTTCTCTGACCCTCTCCCTCAATTATTTTCATTTTTTGCCTTGAGAGATCTAGAAAGCTGGGCAGGGACCAGCTTAAGGAGGAGGATAGTCTTCTAGGTTCTGGATGGGTGGTGGGTGAGTGCTTTCTTTTGGACCTGCCTCTCCTTACTAGTTCTTAGGAGAAAAATCAAGGTGTCAGGGCCAGCCAGGTCATAATAGGGGATCTGCAGGGGGAGTTTCTGTCCTATCTCTGGCTGTTCTAATTCTACATGATCTGGATGGAGAATTTGGAGAGAAAAGGGGGAATGGGGTGGGGTTGAGATATGTGGATGAGGATGGGGGACATCCTTTCCCCATCCCCCATCCAAGGCTCCTGAGAACTTTACAATCTGTATTTTTCCTATGGAGGGCTTAGGGGGGAGTAATGCATGGAGCAGCAGTGGCCTGAGCCCCTGGCAACTCATTGTCTTGTGCCAGCATTCTGAGAAGGGGACTACCTTCCCAGGAACATCTCTAACATAATCCTCATCGGGTACTTAAGTGCCTACCCTGAAGGTGTCTTCTCCAATCCCACCTGCCTTAGGATGGATACTACCACTCTCACCTCTCACCTTCCTTTCAGAAAACACACCTGGATATCTTTTGTTGACACGTGATTCTTCTCGTCTTCGTTCCTGTAGGGAGGTGGTGAAGCCTTGTGGGAAGTGGGTGGGTCTGATCTGTGGGTGTGAAAACACAGTGGTAGCCATCCCAGCTGTACCTGTTTAGTACCTGTCTTCCTCCTCCGAGTCCAGGCAACCTGCCAACCCTGCACAGGGAAGAGTTCTGTGCACTTCCACTGATAGTAGATGGGACCCTGGGGTTTCTTCATATTTGTGCAAAGCCCACCCCTGCCCCTTCAGAACTTTCAGGAATGGGGAGAGGGGAGGTGCAAGATCCATAAGGAATGAATAAGGGTACAGGCACAGGAAAGAAGAACAAATGTGAGTCTGGGGAACTGAGGTAGAAGATAACCCTTTCGGGGAAATGGTCCTAGAACTCAGTTTCCTCACCTGTGAAATGGGGACAGTAATATCTACCATGTCAAGTTATTCTAAAGCTAAAATAATTTAATAGATGTGGGAAAATACACTGAAAGTTCGGAAGTTATACAAGCCTCAGCTATTATTACTATCTTTAATTCTCTTGGAAGCTGTTAAGGAGGCTCTTGGCCCACCCTCTCCTAGTAGTGAGGGGATGGCAATGTCCAAGGGGAAGGTGGGAGGGACAAGGGTAGAGGGTGCAAGCTTTGGGAGGTACGGCACTGAGGCTGGAGGAGGGGGAGGGGTGCCTTCTGGGCAGAACTCACAGGTCGCTGTCCATGTCTGGGTGACTCTTGGGCTGGAGTCGGTAGAATAGGAAGAGGGCCACAGCAGCTGCTAGAGACACTAAGCTCCCCAGGATCACAGCCAGTCCTCCTGGCCCCCCAAGGGGCTTATCTAGAACCAAGACAGAAAGGTAACATGAAGGAAGCCACCAGGGGCACAGAGTCAGGTAAGTGAAACACAGAGATGAAGAGGGATATGGGTTTGGAGAAAAAAAAAGAAGCAACACAGGACGAGAGTGAGTCAGAGATAAGAAATCAGAGAATCTTAGATAGAACAAAACAGAGAAAGGGAGGGAGAAACAAGCAGAAGCAGCCAAGATTTCAGGGTGAGGGGGAAGGGGAGTAAGAAGGAGAAACTCAATTACTGCTCTTTTCCATTATGCTCCAGTTCTCAGAGACCCAGAGTCTGGGTCTCTGAGTTGGGTCCAAGGAATTCTGGAATCTTAATAGTCCTTATCCCTGCCTCAGTCCTTGGGCTTGGCACCCACTGCCATGAAAGCCAAGGAGTGAGGGGCAAGAACAGAGAATCCATGACTCAGAGCTGACTGGCTTCCCCACCCCCTCACCCCTATTCTTGGCCCGGCAGGGAAGCTCTGGAGTAAAGGAATATAATTTCCTTATCTTCCTACCTAATTAAACTGGCAAATGAACTAATTGGTACTTTGTCCTCCCAGCTTTGGAAAGGGGAAGAGGAGCAGAAGTAGGCAGAAATGAGGAACAACAGTGCTGAGGCGGATATCTGGGACAAGTTCCCCTCAAATGGGGAGGCCAGATCTTGCTGACACCCTGTAACAAGGAGCTAGAGAAAGGTCGGAGGGAGCAGAGAACAGATGAGTAAACCAGGAAATTATTTTTCTCTCAACAAATCTGGTCCTTGCCAGAGCCTACCCAGAAAAAAAAAAATGCATGCCCAGAGCTTTAACTAGCAGTAGGATGAACCCTGGCTTTATCCCCCAGTGCTGATATCAATGGTCTTCAAGAACAAAGGGTAAACAACAAAACAACAAAGTATAGAGGATACACATTATTTCTGCAGTTATGTGCCCTCTTAGCTTCTCCAAGAACTGAAGAGACAAGAAACAAGTCACTTTCTCTCTTAACAGATTGTGGTCAGATTGTCCTTTGCCAAGGGATACCACCAAAGCAAAAAAAAAAAAAAGTATTGTTTGCCTCTGCTTAGTAGAAAAGGGAAAGGTAATGTTGGTAGGGTGGGAACTATGCCTTGCTGTGAGATTAAGGGCAGGTCCCTCAGCCTCTCTGGGCCTCATGCCAAGAAACACCCAAAAGGCTTGTTAGGGCTGAGTTTGGGATTTTTTTTTTCACTCTATGGTCAGATTAAATACATTCACCCATCCCCTTCTAGGGTGATCACCATCTAGGGTGACCACCATCATCATCTAAGATTTCTCCTCACTAAGAATAGAAGTCCCAGCCAGATGGGGATCCCATAGAACTTATTGCTAATTATAATTTTGTCTCAAGAGCCCGTCTCCCAGTTCCTGCCTCCCCCACTAAATCACAAGCTACTTTCAGGCACGGGTTGTGGATTATTCTTTTTTGTGCTCCCTCCCAAGACCTTCAGTTGATATTTGATGAATGAATGTGTGACTGGCATCAATGGAGGTAGATATAGTCTCTGTCCCTGTCTCTGTTCTGTGACCTTCAGAAAATGCCAGGAAAAAGTGCCAAAGGAGAAAATCATACACAGCCACTTTACCCCCTTCTCTCTCTTTCTCTGTCTTACACACACACACACACACACACACACACACACACACACACACCTACACATATAGAATTAATCCTAGTGAGCACCTAAATTGAGATGCTAAATTACAGTTTGCAATAAACATCATGGAACTCAATTTTCCAACATGCAGAATTTGTCTTCACTTGCATCTCATTTTGCTTCCTTCACAACCATACTGACTGAGCAGCAATCTGCATTAAACCAACAAGCTGATTTAGTTCTTTTTGATTCAGAAACTAAGACAATTTTCACCTGTGTTTCCCTCCTATCAGTCTTTCTGACCTTGGGTGATAACTGAAATACCAACCCTCCCAGAAAAGTTCTGTTTCCTACCCCCTTCCAAGCAAAAGATTTGGCCCATAGGAACTGAGTTATCAAAGTTGTCAAAATGGGGGAGAGAGGCAGTGGAGAAGGTGTCCTTCATCACTCAAACCAGATCTAAACTACTCATCAGCTAAGCTCCCCATCTCACCACCCTCACATCCATTTTTAAGAATATGTTTGTAGGTTAGAATGGCAAAGGAGTAAAATGTCATGATATATCAACAAAGAACCTTTCTTTTGCATTCTGTTATTTATTACTGGAGATATCTATCTATCAAAGGTGTTTTTTATTTTAAACTGTCATATAGGATATTCAATGTAGCATCAGAAATCAATGAACTATTTCTTTCAGAGTAGATGATTCTAGTCAAACTTGTCTACATGCTGCTGTCAACTTCAGATCTAGCCTTATTCTATCTCAACATCTCACTAGAGCCTTGCCAGGGCAGTATTATGCCACTTTCTCAACTGACATCCTATATACCAGAAGCAGCAAACCTTCAGACAAGTCATTTTCAAAGTGAAGAATAGATCTCCTTGGTGATTTCTGGTATGGCATTCCTGAGATCCTGGCATTAATCCAAGAGGTATGTTGAATCCCACACTCCTCACAATAGCCAATCATGGGTCTTATCTCCAATATATATGTCCAATACCTTCTCTCCAATCACTTGTCCCTGATATCAGTTACTAAAAGCAGTTACACAATCTATTAATCATGACCTATATACTCACAACAGCAACTGCATAGGTACTGTTGGGAAAATTCTCATGCATCCTTCCCCCCAAGCAAACCCACCTTCTATCTTCAGATCTTGTGGCTGTGGCAAGCAATCTTTGGAGGATGGCCTCTCTGCTCAGGGCAAAGACTGGTGAGTAAGAGTTTGAACTCTAAAGAGTAAGCCCAAAGTACCTCTAATTTCTTGCTTTTTTTTTTTTTTTTTGCATTTTGCATTGGACCAAGTGAGTCACATAATAGTATTTGCATACAACTCGTAAATACATAGAAGAATGAAGAAAATTAAATATGTGTATGTTGAAGATCAACTTTTTTTTTTTAACTCATAGAGTTGTGGGACCAAAAGTTTGGAGACATCTGCTCTAGACCTCTAGGTCTGGGGAGTTCTTAAGCCACTCATCTTTCCCTGGGGAAGAGCTTTGAATTACCAGTCCACACCCTCCTACAGCTTCCTTTACTCTTCTCTTTCCTTTCCAGCCCTAACCCTTCTAAGTTCTTATGCAATTCTACTTTCCCCCTTCCACTGGAACTTTCATTTTATTTTTAACAAATGACCCATTAGAGCTCTTCCTCTTAGGCTTCCTCCATCTCCTTGAAGTTACAAAAAAGGGCTCTTTCCAGGAGACAGTGCATTCCTGGCCACCCCCCAATACTATATGCATCTTTTCTCATGCCCCATGACAAAATAGTTCAGAAGTACACATATTTATTGCTTCTTACTTCCCCTTCCAATCACCTTTACTTGGAAACTTCATCATAATTTTCGTCTTTTTCTCTCCTCCTGCTTCTCCTTTTTCTCCTCCTTTCTTTTTTCTTTCTCCTTTTCTTCTCTTTCTTCCTCCTCCTATTCTTCCTCCTTCTTGTTCATTCCATCCAAATTTATTACTCTTTTCAGATTCAAGTGCTTATACTCTACTGACTCCAGTTCATTCTACCACCTTTTTGATAACACTCAGTACCTAACCCATAGTTTTGATCATATTCCATTCCATTTTACCAAGTGTTCAGCCAACTTCCAAAATCCATGATTCTCAAGTTTCTCCATCTCCTTATCACCTCTTGTGATGAGACTGGCTCTCTCATGCCTCATTCTTCCTAAATCTATTCTCTGCCCCCATTGGAAGCTCTAATTCTATTACTTTCTCTGTTTTCTCAAGACTACTCTCCTCATCTGAACAATCTCTCTTCCTTCCCTTCAGAATCTTATCTGTTAACAATTCAACTTCATACTAAAGTTAATCCTTGAATCTCTTGCCCATTGTTTTATAGCTACTTAATTCTTTCTAAATCTCCTTCTTGGAGCATTTTAACCATCTTCTCCAGCTCAAGACCTTCTGAATGATAACTCTTCTACTTGGGATCACTACAAATTTATTATTTTATTCAATTTCATCTAGATCCCTCACTACCACATGCCCATCCTTTTGCTCTTTCTTCCATAACTGACGTCCCCACATTGGCTGTTCCAAATCTTCTCTTCTTAAACCACCTGCACCATCCCCTTAGAAAAATCTTACTTCATGCTTCATTGAAAAAACTTAGACCACCCATCTCAAGTGATGTCTCTTTCTCATTTCCACACTTTTAATCACTTCAATGTCAACCTCCACATTATCTTCTTCTGTTCTAGTCTTGGAAAATGAGATGGCCCTTATTGAAAATGACAACTCCTTTTAATCCCATTGCCTCTGGAAGCTGGACTCTTCAATCATCCCCTCTTTCTAATTTATAGCTTTTTCTTGTCTACTGACTCCTTCTCTGATGCCTTCAAACATCCAGATCTCACTCATCCTTAAAAACACTCATTCACTTGACCCTACTGTGCCCTCAAGCTATCATCCTACATGTCTTCTCTCTTTCACAGATTCCTCAAAAAAAAAAAAAAAAAAAAGTTGTATACACTTATAGCCACTGCTTTCTCACCTCCCACTCACTCTTCAACCCTTTACAATTTGGCTTATTTCCCATCACTTGATCGAACCTGCTCTCTCTATGGTTACCAATGGTTTATTGTTAAATCCAATGGCATTTTCTTAGTCTTCAGCCTCCAACTTCCCCTCCCTACTTCTAGAGACTTTTTTCTCCTTGGATTTTTGTGACATTTCTCTATCATGATTTTCTTCCTACTTGTTGGACCAAATTGTTTTAGTCTCCTTTGTAAGATCATTATTCATTTCCTGCATCCCAACTCCCAAGGAGATATCCCTAGAATTTGGATTTGTTCCTTTTCTTTCCTTATATTCTCTCTGTCTCTCTATCTCTGTCTCTGTCTCTCTCTATGGATCTTTCTCTATTTGTCTCTCTGTCTCTGTTTCTGTCTCTCTTGGTGAGAACTTCCACAAAATTAATTAGGATTTTTATGTATATGATTCCCAAATCTACATATCGGTCATTTGTTTCTCTCCTGGGTTCTATTCTTGCATCTTCACCTGGATGTCTCATAGATTTCAAATTCAACAATCCCAAAATAGAATTCATTGTAATCTACACTGGACCTCCTAATTTTCTGATTTCTGCTAAGAAAACCACCATTCTTTCAGTCATCTAGGTATACAACTCAGGAGTTGTTGATTTTTCATTTTCACTCATCCCCAATAACTAGTCAATTATCAAATCTTATCAATTCCATCCCTTCAGTATTTCCTGAACCATTCCCCTTCTTTCTACTCATACAACAACCATCCTCATTCAGTTTTCATCCCCTGGACATTATTTTAGCCTCCTAATTAGTCTTCCTGCACTCAATCTCTTCAATCCATTTATAGCTGCCAAATTGATTTTCTTAAAATGTAGGACTAACCAAGTAACTTCCCACTCAAGAAGCCTCAATTACTCTTTAGAAAATATACACACCTCTGTTTGGAATCTAAAATCAATCAATCAACCAGCTTTTATTAAGCAGATAAAATGTGCCAGCCATTGAGAATACAAATACAAAGAATGAAGCAATCCCAACTTTTAAAGAATTTACATTTTAACAGGTGAAAAAAGTATAAATATAGACATAAGGGAAAGATCCTTTCATATTTTGCTAGTTTTGCTCATTGAAAGGGGCACAAACAACAAAAGTGTGATATGTTTTTGAGAAATATCAAAAAATCAGATTGCAAAGATAAGGCATTTAGGGTAAAGACTGCTAAAGAGTCTTGTTTCCTAAAATCTAATTTACATGTGATCAACAGGAGTACTTTAGAGTTGATAACTGGGAAGCCATGAAGTTCAGAATTGTTTTGTGATTAACTTGCTTGATCATGGCTTGTCTGATGGAAATGAAGATTTTGTTTATCATCACAAGTTTGAAATGAGGTCTCTCACTGAAGAGACCCTGCTTTGAATTAGTAAATTTATCTACAGAAAGACCTCAGAGGTGATTAGTGGGAAAAAGTCTTTTTACCTTTCTTTGCATTGCAACCTACTTCTTGGGACTTAGAAACCCCTCAGTGCTCGGGGAAAGGGTCAGAACTAGAAAAACTTTGTAAATCCCAGTTTAAGAGTTTCTTTTCTTCCTGAAAAAACATGTGAGTATCTTGGCAACAAAGAGAAGTGGGTCTCATCCTACAGTGGAACAAAATAGTCTAGAAGAAGGTGTAGCTCAACAGAAAAATTATATATTGAACACCAATGCCTACCAAAGAACTTCTGTTTGGATTATGCCTGAGGAAAAGAAATAATATTATGGCCTATAGTGCCAGAATTGGGAGTTGTGCTGGGCATATGTATTGTCTATACATATATTTCACATACCCCACTATAATGATATTTTAAGTTTACATTCATTCTTTCCTATGGAAACTGCACATATTGATGGGAAAGTGTTCCCTAGACTTCTATCCAAGATTGTTTACCTTAATGGGAAAAAGATAACCCCGTTTCTACATATCTATTCCAGATATTCACACTGGACTAAGCAATGAATCTAATGAGAAGCTTCAATAAGTGACTTCTATGTTAGAACTGTACATGAGGTTAACCAGAAACCCGAGGGCAAGAGAAAAGGAGATTAACAAAAAAACAAAACAAACAAACAAAAAAACACCAAAACAATGGCAGCAAAGAGTAGCTTCCAAGATAGGGAAAGCTCCAAGATGGTCAGAAAGTCCATGGATGAAAACCTTGGAAGTCTGAAGTTGCAGGAGAAGGCAGTGACCAGTTTTCAAAGCATTACTCTAAGGATACTCCAGGCCCAGAGGGAAGAAGAAGGGAATAAGCATTTATTAAATATTTACTAGGATCAGGCACTATGCTAAGTGGGGCACAAATATTATTTAATATGATCCTCAAAGCAACCTTGGAGGTAAGTGCTATTATTATCACCCCTATTTTACAGTTGAGGAAACTGAGGCAAAGATTAAGTGACTTGCCAGAGTCACAAACTAGTCGATGTCTGAGGCTGGATTTGAATTCAGATCTTCCTGATACCAGACCTAATGCTCTATCCACTGGGCTAGAATAGAATTTAAAATATATATATAAAGAATCTACAAATCATCTTCTAAAAGGAAGACCAACAGGAAAAGTCCCAAAAACATCAAAGATAAAATTCATAGCTTCCATCTCTAAGAAAAATTATTACAAGTATCCAAAAAGAACCGATTCACATACCATAAGTCCACAATATGATTACATAAAAACTGATACTTTCTATGATAAATGAGAGGAGATTTTGGAACATAATATTATAAAAGGCAATAGATATAGGCTTATAATCCAGAATAATTCACCCTGTAAAGTTAACTATAAAGTTGAGTGCAGTCCTAGAGAGGGAAAGTAGACTTTTAAATCAAATAGGGAAATTTCAAACATTTAGGATGAAAAGACCAGAGCCAAGTAGGAACTTTGAAATACAAACACAAGTCAAAAGAAACCTAGGAAGGTAAATTTATTTGAATCATTGGAAAGAAATATATGATGATATATGTTAACACTTTAATGAAAGAGATGAAAAGTGTCCCTTTCATTCAATTTATTTAATAAACATTTATTAAGCACCTATCATGTGCCAGGCACTCTGTTAAGTGCTGGGGATACACAAAGAGGCAAAGGACAATCCTTGTCCTCAAGGAGTTTACAATCTTAATATATTTAATGGACATTGAAGGAGTTAAGAAAAACAGAGGTCCTGGAAGAGGCTGTGTAAATTAGCCCTGTTCTGAAGGTTTTAAGAGGGGAAAGAGAAAGAAAGGATATATTAATATAGAAAAGAGGAAGGAGACTGTAGAATTTGCTATTTCTCATAATTGGGGAGTGTGAGAAGAATATGGAAACAAAGGAATAGGCATTTGTTGAATCTCATTTTTTCTGAAATGGACAAAAGACGATTGAATACACACGCATGCGCGCACACACACACACGAGTTGGTGTAGAAATACATCAAAAATTAACAGGAAAACAAATGAGATGTGGAGAGGGTGTCAAGAGAGGGAATAATACCAGGGAAGTAATAGCTGTGAGCAAAACAAACTTCTGATCTTAAAGAGAAGATTAAAAAGTGGGGGAAGAGGAGAAAATAAAAGAATTGAAATCTGAAGAAATGCTTTAGATTGTCTCAGGCAACTGGGAATTGGTTGAACAAATTGTGGCACATAAATATAATGGAATATTATTAGGCCATAAAAACAATGAGAAAGACAATTTCAGAGAACTATGAGTAATATGAACTTATGCAGAGAGAAATGAATAGAACCGGAAGAATTGCTTTATAAACATTTTAAAGAAAAACAACTTTGAAGGAGTTAAGAGCCCTGATCTTCTTCTCCTCCTCCTCCTCCTCCTCCTCCTCCTCCTCCTCTTCCTCCTCCTCCTTCTCTTCCTCCTCCTCCTCCTCCTCTTCCTCCTCCTCCTCCTCCTCCTCCTCCTCCTCCTCCTCCTCCTTCTCCTTCTTCTTCTTCTCTGTTTATCTGTAAGTAGCATTTGGCATGAGAAGGAATATTAACAATGGTTATGTCAGAAATAAAGAGGGCCATTTAAACATTTTTTAAAGATGCAGCCAAAGAGAACCAAAAGGAAGTTCAAAAGGAAGCATAGAGGAGTAGGACAATTTTGAAAGTAATGTGTAGAACTATACATTTTTAAAAAGTAAGGTGTATATGATATAAAATGGAATCATGGCTTCATCTAGACTTCTTTCTGACTCTTACTGTGTACCTGGAAATATTCTTTTTTTTTTTTTTTTTTTTTTGGTGTTTAAGCTCATAATTTTAAAAAAGAGAAAGAATGACCCTCCAGGTTTATGGCTGGAATTTGTAATTATTCTTATTTTTTCTTCTGCTTAGCAAATATTTTGATTAAAAGTTAATGGAGAAAAAAGTTAATGGAATAAGTTGTCCAATTTATTAAAAGGCAAGCACACTGTAGAAACTGGAGAGTGAATGGATGCCCATCAATTAGAGAATGGCTGAATAAATTATGGTATATGAATGTTATGGAATATTATTGTTCTGTGAAAAATGACCAGCAGGATGATTTCAGAGAGGCCTGGAGAGACTTGCATGAACTGATGCTGAGCAAAACGAGCAAACCAGGAGATCATTATACACGGCAACAACAATACTATATGATGATCAATTCTGATGAACATGGCTCTCTTCAACAATGAAATATTTCAAATCACTTCCAATTGTTCAGTGAAGAAAGCCATATACACCCAGAGAGAGGGATGTGAAATGTGGACCACGACATTACATTTTCATGCTCTCTATTGATGTTTGCTTGCATTGTGTTTCCTTGCTCTGATTTTTCTTTCTTGTAGATACGATTTCTCTTGCACAAAAATGATGTATGGAAATATGTATACATATATTCTATTTGCCAAGTATTTTAACATAATTTACATGTAGTGGATATCCTGCCATCTAGGGGAGGGGTGGGGAGTAGGGAGGAAAAATTTGTAACAGAAAGCTTTGTAAGGGTTAATGTTGAAGAATTACCCATACATATGTTTTGCAAATAAAAAGTCTTAATAAAAAAAAAGGGAAGCACACTGGTGAGGGCTCAGAAATGAAAAGGTAGTAGGAGAATAGCCATCTGCCAGGATTACACTTAGGAGAAAGAGACAGAGACAGAGACAGAGAGAGATGACAGAGACAGAGAGACACAGAGACAGACATACACACACACAGAGACAGAGAGAGAGACACACACACACAGAGACAGACATATACACACTCAGAGACAGAGAGAGAAAGACAGAGACAGAGAGGAAGAGAGAGAGGGAAGGAGGGAGAGAGAGACAGAGAGAGGATATGAGTAAGTTGTAGTTGTGGCCATATCATGGGAACCATACAACCTGCTACTGGGGTGAGTGAGTCTATTGAGAGAAAAATGGGGTGTTCATATACTTCCTACATAAAAATATACAGAATAAATACAAAGAGAGTAATTGAAAATGAATATAAAGTAGTAAATACAAAATACTTTGAGGGATAAAGAAAAATTTTGTCTAGATTCTTAGCCTGGGGTTCATGAAATATTTTTAAATATCGTTTTTAAATTCAATTTTTAAATTTTCTGTAGTATCTTATTTTTCCAAATACATGTAAAGATAATTTTCAACATTCATTTTTGTAAAACTTTGTATCCAAAATTTTTCTCCCTCCTTCCCTTACCTCCCTCTCTCCAAGACAGTTTTAAACATCTTAATAACTGTTCCTTTTAATACTATGTATCTTATTTTATGCATTTAACAACTCTAAGAAGGAGTCCATAGATTTCACCAAATCACCAAACAACTCCAGAACTGCTGGTACTTTAGAAAATAGTGCTTGAGTGGGTCTTGAAGTATAAGAGGATTTCTATGAGGTAAAAGCAAGGAAAATGTACCTTATAGAAATAAAAGATAAACAATGTAAAAGCATAGAAAGAGGAGATGGAGAATCTGTATGAGGAAGAGAGAGAAGGCTACTTTGGATTTAAGGATTTCAAAGTTAAATTGTCTGTTAATAAACATTTATTAAGTGCCTAGTATGTGCCAGACACTGTGCAAAATGGTAGGGATATAAAAAAAGCCCTTGCTCTCAAAGAGTTCACAGTCTGATGGAGAGACAACATGCCAACAGCTAAGTCTAAACAAGATATGTACAGGATAAATTGGGGGTAGACATTAAAAGTAAGGAGGACTAGGGGCAGCTAAGTGGCACAGTGGATAGAGCACCAGCCCTGAAGTCAGGAGGATCTGGGTTCAAATCTGGTCTCAGACACTTAATACTTCCTAGCTGTGTGACCCTGGGCAAGTCACTTAACCCCAATTGCCTCAGGGGGAAAAAAAAAGAAAGTAAGGAGCACTGGGAAAGACTTTAGCTGAGCCTTGAAGGAGACAGAAGACAGAGAGGAGGATGGAGATGAGGAGGATAAGAATCCCAGGCAAAGGAGACAGCCAGAGAAAAGTCTCAGAGTCTGGAAATAGAGTATTGTGTGGGAGAAACAGTAAGGAAGCCATAGCAAAGAGTATATGAAGGAAAATTAAAAAAAAAAAAAGACTAGAGAATATAGACTAGGTCAGGTTATGAAGGGATTTAAAAGTCAAAGAGTTGATTTTATATTTGATCCTAGAGGCGATAGTGAGTCACTGGGGTTTATCGAATAAGGACTTAATAAGGTCAAGTCTGGATTTTAGGAAGATCAATTTGACAGCTGATTTGAGGAATGACTGGAATAGGAAGAGGCTTGAGATGGGGAAAGCTCATACTATTGCAATAGTGTGAGGTAATGCAGCAGAGGGACAACAGTGTCAGAGGAGAGAAAGGGGCATATGTAAGAGATATTATGAAGGTAAGGGGTATGAGAGAGAGTGAGGAGGCAAAGATGATGATATTTAGCAACAAGAGTTGCTTAATTTTAAAAGCCATAAAATAGGCCAAAAATGAGCGGGATCGGGGCAGCTAGGTGGCGCAGTGGTTAGAGCACCAGCCCTGAAGTCAGGAGGACCTGAGTTCAAATCTGGTCTCAGACACTTCCTAGCTGTGTGACCCTGGGCAAGTCACTTAACCCCAATTGCCTCAGCAAAAAGCAAAAAAAAAAAAAAAAAAAAAAAAGAGCGGGATCAAACAAACAAGCAAAAAACACAACAAAAAAACCCTTGACATTGAAAGCTACTGTAGTGACAGGAAAGATCAAAACATAAGAATAGAAGATAACTATGTCAAAATGCCTACATGTGGAACCTTAAAGGGGAAGATGAAGTGGTCCCAAGCCAAAAAGCCTTCTTGGAAGAGCTCAAAAGTATTTTAAAAGCCAAATAAGAGAGACAGAAGAAAAATTTGGAAAAGAAGCAAGAGAAAGTTAACAGCTTAGAAGAAGGACAAAAGTGGACTTAAGAAAACAGTTTAAAAAAAATTCAATTGGTCAAATGGAAAAAAAAAAACCACTGAAGAAAGTTATTCCTTAAAAAGTAGAATTGGTCTAAAGGGAAAAGAGGTACAAAAGCTAACTGAAAATAATTCCTTAAAAATTAGAATTGGGCACATGGAAGCTAACAACTCTATGAGACATCAAGAATCAGTCAAGCAAAATCAAAAGAATGAAAAAATAGAAAAACATGTAAAATGTCTCATTGGAAAAACAATTGAACTGGAAAATGGTCCAGAAGAGATAATTTAAGAATTATTGGACTACCTGAAAGCCATGAACAAAAAGAGGTTGGACAGCACCTTGTAAAGAATTGTCAAGAAAAATTGTCCTGATATCCTAGAAACAAAGAGTAAAATAGTCATTAAAAGAATCCACTGACCACCTCCTAAAAGAGATACCAAAATGAAAACTCCAAGGAAATTGTTGCCAAATTCCAGAATTATCATGTCATGAAGAAAAATAGCATAAACAGCCAGAAAGAAACAATTCAAATATGGTATTCAGTGAAATAGGGGACTTCCAATCATTCTTCATGAAAAGATTAGAGTTGAAGAAAAATTTTGATTCTCAAACACAAGACTGAAGAGAAGCATAAAAAAATAAACATGAAAGGAAAAAAAGTTATTCAATAAAATTAAACTGTTTACATCCCTATACGAAAAGATGATACTCATAACTCTTGAGAACTGTACCTTTATGAGAACAATTTGAATAGATATACATAAACAGAAGGTGTGGGTATCAGGTGACTTTGATGTGCTAATATAAAAAATTTAAGGGGTGAAAAAAAAAGGATTTACTGGGAGAAAAGGGGAGGGGAAAGTAGGGCAAATTATAATACATGAAAAAGCACAAATTGTAATAACAAGAGAAGGAAAGAAGATACGGGATGAGCATTGTTTGAAACTTACTCTCATTGTATTTGGCTTAAAGAGAGAATGATAGGGGCAGTTAGGTGGCACAGTGGATAGAGCACCAGCCCTGAAGTCAGGAGATCCTGAGTTCAAATTTGATCTCAGACACTTAACACTTCCTAGCTGTGTGATCCTGGACAAGTCACTTAACCTCAATTGCCTCAGCGGGGGAAAAAAAAAGAGGGAATAATATACACATTAAGTTGGGTATAGAAATTTATTTTATCCTATAAGGAAGCAGGAGGATAAAGGGGAAAGAAAAGGGAGGGGCTGATAGAAGGGAGAACAGATTGAAGAAGGTGTTAGTCAGAAGCAAAACTCTGGTGAGAAATGACAAGAAAAAGGAGAAGGAAAAGTATAAATGGGGAGTAATATGATGGAGGGAAATACACAGATAGTAATCATAACTGTGTATGTGAATGGGATGAACTCTCCCATAAAATGAAGCAGATAGCAGAGTGGATTAAAAATCATAATTCTACAACATGTTGTTTATAAGAAACAAATATGAAACACTGAGACATACACAGAATAATGGTAAAAGGATGGAGCAGAATATATTATGCTTCAGCTGAAGTAAAAAAAAGTAGGGGGTACAGTTCTGACCTCAGACAAAGCAAAAGCAAAAAAATAAATCTAATTAAAAGAGATAAGGAAGGAAACTACATTTTGCTAAAAGGTTCAATGGACAATGAAATATTATAAGTATTAAACATATATGCACCACGTGTTATTCAAATTCTTAAAGAAGTTAAGTGAGTTACAGGAAGAAACAGATAGCTAAACGATACTAGTGGGACACCTTAATCTGATCCTCTCAGATTTAGCTAATCTAACCATCAAAGAAACAAGAAGTAAAAGAAGTGAACAGAATGTTAGAAAAGTTAGATGATAAACCTCTGGACACTACTGAATGGGGATGAAAAGGAATATGCCTTTTCACAGCACTACATGGCACCTACAAAAAATTGACTATGTACTAGGGCATAAAAACCTCACAATCAAATGCAAAAAGGCAGAAATATTAAATGCATCATTTTCAGATCATCATGCAGCAAAAATTATGTATAATAAAGGGTCACAGAAAAAATAAACTAAAAATTAATTGGAAAATAAATAATGTGAACCCAAGGAATGAATGGGTCAAACATCAAATTATAAAAATAATATGGTGTTGATATCTAAACCAGGAAAAGCCAAAACAGAGAAAGAAAATTATGAACCAATTTCCCTAATGAATATTGATGCAAATTTTTCAATAAAATATTAACAAAGAGATTATAGCAATTTATCACTAGGATAATACACTATAATCAGGTGAGATTTGTATCAGAAATGTAAGGCTGGTTTGATGTTAGAAAAATTATCAGTCAAATTAACCATATCAATAACAAAACTAAGGGACAGCTAGGTGGCACAGTGGATAGAGCACCAGCCCTGAAGTCAGGACAACCTGAGTTCAAATCTGGCCTCAGACACTTAATACTTCCTAGCTGTGTGACCCTGGGCAAGTCACTTAACCCCAATTGCCAAAAAACAAACAACAAACAAACAAAAAAACCTAACAGACATATGATTATCTCAATAAATGCAGAAAAGCTTTTGATTAAATACAACACCCATTCCTATTAAAAATCTTAGAGAGCATAAGAATTAATGGAATTTTTCTTAAAATGATAAGCAATCTCTATCTAAAACCATCAGCAAGAATTATATGTAATGGGGCAGCTAGGTGGTGCAGTGGATAGAGTACCAGCCCTGAAGTCAGGAGGACGAGTTCAAATCTGATCTCAGACACTTAACACTTCCTAGCTGTGTGATCCTGGGCAAATCACTTAACCTCAATTGCCTCAGTAAAAAGCAAAAAGAAAAAAAAAAAAAAGAATTATATGTAATGGAGATAGACTAGAAGACTTTCCAATAAGATAAGAGGTAAAGTAAGGATACCCATCATACCACTATATTATTCAATATAATATTAGAAATTTTAGCTTTAGCAATAAGAGAAAACAAAGAAATTAAAGGAATAGAATAGCCAACAAAACTATCACTCTTTGTGATAGTATGATGGTATAGTTAGAGAATTTTAGAGAATCAGTTAAAAAACTATTTGAAATAATTAATAATGTTAGCAAAGTTGCAGGACATAAAATAAACCTGCATAAATCATTGGC
The DNA here is from genome assembly GCA_023553655.1 of Myrmecobius fasciatus. NCBI lineage: Eukaryota > Metazoa > Chordata > Mammalia > Dasyuromorphia > Myrmecobiidae > Myrmecobius > Myrmecobius fasciatus. The sequence continues at coordinate 127,131 of JAJPUD010000338.1, read as the reverse complement.
ATTTATATATATATTACTAACAAAGACTAGCAGCATGAGATAAAAAGGGAAATTCCATTAAAAATAAGTGTAGACAATATAAAACATTTGGGAGTCTATTTGCCAAGACAAACCCAGAAACTATATGAACAAAATTACAAAACACTTTTCACACAAAAAAAGTCAGATTAAATAATTAGGAACATATTAATTGCTCATGGGTCAGCCAAGTTTAATATATATAATATATATATATATATATAATATGAATACATATTGCATACTATGTAATAATATAATATAACAATTCTATTGAAATTAATTTGCTTATTCAATGTCATACCAATCATACTATCAAAAATAAAGCTAGATAAAATACTAACAAAATTCATCTGGAAGAACAAATGGTGAAGAATATCAAAAGAATAAATTAAAAAATGCAAAGGAATGTGGTCTGGATATACCAGATGTAAAGCTATATTATAAAGTGGCAATCATCAAAACTATTTGGTACTGGATAAAAAATAAAGTAGTGTATCAGCAGAATAGATTAGGTATCCAAGACATAATGGCCAATTACTATAGTAATCAACTACTTGATAAATTCAAAGACTCCAGCTTCTGGTTTAAGAACTCACTATTTGATGAGAACTGCTGGGAAAATTGGAAAATAGTATAGCAGAAACTAGGCATAGATCAACATCTTACACTGCATATTAAGATAAGGTCAAAATGGAAACATGATTTAGACATAAAGGGTGATGCCATAAGCAAATTAGAAGAATAAGGAATAGTTTATCTTTCAGATCTATGGAGAAAATAAGAATTTATATCCAAACAAAAGATAGAGAACTTTATGAAATGCAAAATGTCTAACTTTGTTTATGTTAAATTAAAAAGGTTTTGCACAAACAAAGCCAATGCAACCAAGATTAGAAGAGTAGAAAGCTGGGAAACAATTTTTACAGCCAATGTTTCTCATAAAGGTCTCATTTCTTTTCTTTTTTCCTTTCTCTTCTTTTCATTTGAAAAAAAAAAGTAAGAAAAAAAGGAAAACAGAAAAGAAATACAAAACAAAATAAAGCAAAAAAGAGAATATTGCCATGTGCCCAGAAGAACATCAGGGGATATTCAAAATATATAACAACAAATTCCCAGATCAAGAAAGTACATATATATATATATATATGTTAGTAGAAGAAATTATATCCATGAATGTCCATTTTTTTACTCTACTTCCTTTAGTTCTCTGCTGTTTATCTTATTTGCTTTATTCTTTGTTCTTTTTTCCCCCTTTCATCTTCCCACCACTCTCAAGCAAGCTACATTTAAGAAAAGATATATTTACATATACATATATAGATATACAGATACATACACACTCACACTCACACCCCCACCCCCTCCACACACACACATGTCTTTCCTGTCCTTTGATTAAATTCTGCTCCATAACTTACTTTGCTATAGCTTCACCTTCCCCTTGTCTTCTTCCCTCACCTTTTGCTTCCCAATCTGCCCATCCCTCCCTCCTTATTTCTTTATATATTTTTGGAGGGTGATTTATCGTCCATGGTATATATGTAGTATTGCTTATTGAACCCATTCCCAATGTGAGTAGGTTTTCAGAACAATTAACCCTCCTCGCCTCTCTAATACCTTTGTGTCTATTCTTTCTCTGCACCTCATTCTTATAACATGATTGTTATTTTTATCTTAACCTTGCCAATCTTTCTTTTGAGCTAACCTATTGTTGATATGAATTTTATATACATACATGTATTTCTGTATGTAAAAATGCATATGTAAAAAACATAAAAAACTTATCCATGTTTAAACAGTTTGTCCATATTAAGTTGCTTAAAACTGATCTTTCATATAGCCTCTTATATATTAAATTTTCTGTTAAGTTCAAGCTTAGTTGATAGAAAGTCCTGAAAATTTGTAAGTTCATTGAATGTCCATTTTTTTTTCTCATTCAGAATTATAGATAATTTTGCTGGATATGAAATTTTGGCTGAAAACTTTGTCTAGTTCTTTTGATTGTCAGTAAATATGTTTCCAGGACCTGTGGTCTTTTATTGTAGCTGCTGATAAGTCTTGTACAATTCTAATTGTAGCTTCAGAGTATTTGAATGGTTTTTTCCTTGTTTCTTGCAAAATTTTCTCTTTGATCAGTGGGTTTCAAAATTTGGCAATAATATTCCTGTGTGTTTTCCAAACAGGATCTCTGTTTGGTCGATTTTTTTCTATTTCTACTTTCCCCTCATGTTCTATCACTCCAGGACAATTTTCTTGGATTATTTCCTAGGCCTCAATTCTTAAAGATATGGAGAACTGAGTCAAATTTATAAGAATACAAGTCATTCTCCAATTGATGGTCAAAGGGTATGAACAGTCAGTTTTCAGATGAAGAAATTAAAGCTATTGTCATATAAAATGCTCTAAATCAATATTGATTAAAGAAATACAAATTAAAACAACTCTGAGATATCACCTCACACCTATCAGATTGGCTAATGTGACAGAAAAGGAAAATGATAAATGTTGGAGATGTGGGGAAATTGGAACACTAATATATTGTTGGTAGAGTTGTAAACTGATCTAACCTTTCTGGAGAGCAATTTGGACCTTTTCCCAAAGGGCTATAAATCTATATATACTCTTTGATTCAGCAACATGAGTTTGTATTTCATAGAGATTACAAAAATGGAAAAAGACCCACATGTGCAAAAATATTTATAGCAGCTCTTTTTGTTGTAGCAAAAAATTGGAAACTGAGGGGATGCCCATCAACTGGGGAGTGGCTGAACAAATTGTGGCATATGAGTGTAATGGAATATTACTATGCTATAAGAAATTATGAGAATAGCAACACTGTGTGATGTTCAACTTTGATAGATTTAGCTCTTCTCAACAATAGAATGTTTTAAGACAATTCTAAAAGACTCATGATGGAAAATGTTATTCACATTCAGAGAAAGAACTACGAAGTCTGAATGCAGATTGAAGAATACTATTTTTACTTTTTTTGTTCTTTTTTCTTTCTTGTGGTTTTTCTCTTTTGTTTTGATTCTTCTTTTATAACATGACTAATGTGGAAATATATTTAATACGACTGTACATGTATAATCTATATTAGATTGTCAACTTGGGAAGAGAGGGAGGGAGGAAAAAATGGAACTCAAAATCTTATGAAAGTGAATGTTGAAAACTATCTTTACATGTAATTGGAAAAAAATAGAATACTATTAAGAGAAAAAAAAAAGATGTTTAAAAGGCAGTTGAAGAGGAGAAACTGGAGGAGGTCAAGATAGGAGTTAATGCTATTTTTTAGAGGCAAAAGGAAGCCAGTGGAGTTTATTAGTAGAGAAGTGAGAGAACTATGCAAAAGGAAAATTACATTTGCAGCAGTGTGGAGGTGGACTGGAGTGGGAAAAGACTTGAGAGAGTGAGACCAATTAAGAAGCTGCTGCAACAATCTAGGTGAGAGGTAAACTAAGCCTGAACTAAGTCCTTCTCAATTTGACTTCAGTCTGTCTTTCCATGTGATCCACTCTTTCCACTTATGTATTCCTTTCATCGGCCAAATCTGCCTACTTACTGTTCCTCATAGGAGACATTTCAGCTTCTGCTAGCATGCCTTTGCTCATGCTGGTATGAGTCTGGTTTTCCTCTATGCCTGGATTTTTTTCCTTTTTCACCTCTGCTTCTTGGATCTCTCTTCATGGCTCAATTCCTTCAAGAGGCCTTTCTTGATTCTCTCAGTTGTTACAGCCACTTCCAAATCATTATTTACTTATTTATTTATTCATCTTTCTCTCTCTCTCTCTCTCTTCCTCTCTCTCTCTCTCTCT